>PVIC010040960.1:0-16430 GCA_004025085.1 Thryonomys swinderianus
CAAAAGAATGAAATACTGAAAGCAGTGAGAGAAAGGAAGAAAATCACCTGCAAAGGGAAGCCCATTAGAATCATAGCAGACTTTTCAACACAAATACTCAATGCAAGGAGAGGGGCTGGAGGGAAGTGTTTCAAGCATTGAAGGAAAACAACCTCCAATCTATACTGTTGTATACTGCAAAACTATCTTTCAGAATAGACAGGAAAATAAGATACTTCCATGATAAAGAACACCTGAAAAACTTCACAAATATGAAACCTGCACTCCAAAACATTCTAAAGAACATCTTGGACAAAACACAGAAAATACCATACTCACGAGACCCAGCAGAGTGAATTCACTGGGGCAAACACGAAACTAAATGGAAAAGTGTAGAAGCAAGGAAGAAAAGAACCAAGAACAGGGAAACATGGCAGCTCTGAATATGTCCATATCAGTCATAAGCATTAATGTCAATGGACTCAGTGGGCCAATTAAAAGACACAGACTAGCAGAGTCTTTCAAGAAGCAAGATCCTACAATCTGCCATGTACAGGAAACACACCTAATTCAGAAGGAAACCCAGAGACTAAAAATAAAGGTTTGGAAAACAATCCTCCAACAGGAAACTGGAAAAAAGCAGGGGTGGCTATCTTGTTTGCAGATAAAATAGATTTCAAACCCAAACTGATTCAGAGATATAAAGAAGGCCAGTATATTCTTGTACAGGGAACAATCCAACAAAAAGAAATAACAATCATAAATATTTATGCACCAAACTCTAATGCCCCAAATATATAAAACAAACATTACTGGACATGAAAAGCCAGATAATCACTAATACAAAAGTAGTAGGGGACCTTAATATTCCACTGTCACAAATTGACAGATCAACTGAACAAAGAATCAGTAAGGAAATATGTGGGGAGCCAGCAGGAGCCAGGAAGACAGCAAGCAGAGTTGTAAAACTGCCTTCTAGCTGATAAGCCAAGATGACAGGAAGCAGACTTGTAAAATAGCCCCCTAGCTGGTATGCTAAGATTGAGAGAAAGTAAAAGTGAGATAAGGATAGAGCAAAGCCTGAGGTCAGCCTGCGGTCAGCTGGAGTCTCTCCCCTCTGTGAAATTCCACCTTTACTCCCTGCCCTATATATGTTGCCGCCCTACTTGCAATAAACGAGACTTGATCAGAAAGTCTGTCTTGTCTCCATCATTTTGCACCCTCCTATTCCTCCCTTTGGTTTCCAGGTATGAGCTCCTGTTGACTGTCCCGCAGGCTGGGACAGAAATACTTGAGCTAAGTCAAGCTTTTGAGAAAATGGACTTAATAGATGCCTACAGATTATTTCACCCTACAAAGCCAGAATATACATTTTTATCAGATGCTCATGGATCATTCTCCAAAATAGATCTCATTCTAGTTCATACAACAGGATTAAGTAAATGCAAAGGAATTGAATTTATCTCTTGCATACTATCACACCATAATGCCTTGAAACTGGAGGTGAATAACAAAAGAAATTCCAAGATCCTCACAAACACATGGAAATTGAACAACACTCTGTTGACCAACCAATGGCCAAAAAGGTAATTAAAGAAGAAATTAAACAGTTTCTACAACTAATTCACAACCCCAGTACAACATAGAGGAATTTATGGGACACAATGACAAAAGTTCCACAAGGGAAATTCATAGCAGTGAATGCCTACACTCAGAAAATAGAGCAAACTCAAATAAACAATCTAATCATGAAACTGAAACAATTAGAAAAAGGGGAGCAAGACAAACCAAAAGCACATACTAGGGAAGAAATTATATGGATCAGACCAGAAATTAATGCACTGGAGACAAAGAGAACAAAACAATGAATCAATGAATCTAAGAGTTTGTTCTTTGAATGGATAAATAAAATCAACAGAGATTTAGCCAATCTTAGCAATAAAAAAAGTAAGGAAAAGGCACAAATCCATGGTATTAGGAATAAAAATGGGGAAATCACTAGAGATCCAGTGGAAGTTCAAAGGATAATAAACATGTATTTTGTTAATTTGTACTTCAAAAATTTGGAAAACCTCGAAGAAACAGAGATTCCTAGACATATGAACTTCCAAAGCTGAATGAAGAGGATATAAAAAAACCTACCAACAAAGAAAAGCCCTGGTCCTGATTGCTTCACTGCTGAATTCTACAAAACTTTTAAAGAGTTAATGCCACTACTTCTCAATGTTTTTAAGGAGATTAAAAGGGAAGCAGTACTCCTCCAACTGTTCCTTTAAGCAACCATTAACTTGATTTCAAAGGAAGAGAAAGACCCAAACAAAAAAGAAAACTACAGGCCAAACTCTCTAATGAACATTGATGCAAAAATCCTCAATAAAATATTGGCAAACAAGATACAGAGAGTAATCAAGAAAATCATACACCTTGATCAAGTCAGATTCATCCCAGGGATGCAAGACTGGTTTAACATATTCAAATCAATAAATGTAATACATTATATTAACAGACTCAAGGATAAAAACCATATGATCATCTCAATAGATGCAGAAAAAGCATTAGACAAAATTCAACACCCACTCATGATCAAAACACTGCACAATATCAGAATAGATGGACTTTATCTCAATTTAATACAAGCTATTTATGAGAAAACAACAGCCAGCATCATACTAATGGGCAAAAATTGAAACCTTTTACACTAAGATCAGGAATGAGGCAAGGGTGCCCGTGGTCACCACTCTTGTTCAATATAGTGCTAGAAACATTAGCCATAGCAATCAGGCAAGACAAAGAAATAGAAGGGATAATGATAGGAAAGGAAGAAGTTAAACTCATTATTTGCCGATGCTATGCTTCTCTATTTAGAGGATCCTAAAAACTTAACCAAAAGATTGCTAGACTTAATCACCAAATTTAGTAGTGTTGCTGGATACAGGGTCAATGCTCAAATATCAATAGCCTTTGTCTACACAAATAACATACTCACTGAAAGAGAAATTGGTTAGTCAATCCCTTTCACAATAGCACCCAGAAAAATGAAATATCTAGGAATCAATCTAGCAAAGGAGGTGAAAGACCACTACTCAAAAGTATAGACTCTGAAAAACGAGATAAAAAAGGAGATCAGAAAGTGGAAAGACATCCCTTGTTCCTGGGTAAGGAGAATCAACATTGTCAAAATGGCTGTATGGCCACAACTACTATACAGATTCAATGCAATTCCAATTGAAATTCCAATGCTATACTTCACAGAGGTAGAGAAAATAATACAAAAATTCATTTGGAACTACAAAAGACCTAGAATAGCAAAAGCAATTCTAGGCAACCACAACATTGCAGGGGGTATTACAATCCCCAAGTTAAAACTCTACTGTAAAGCCACTGTGATAAAAACTGCATGGTACTGGAAAAGTAACAGACCCAAGGACCAGTACAATAGATTAGAAGATCCAGAAACAACTCCAGATACACTAAGTCACCTTATCTTTGACAAAGGAGGCAAACATCCTCAATGGAGGAAAGATAGCCTCTTTAACAAATGGTGCTGGAAAAACAGGGCTTAACCTTCTAAAAACTAAAACTAGACCTATCTCTTTCACTATGTACAAAACTAAATTCACAATGGATTTGAAATGTAAACATTCAAACAGAAAAAATAAGCCTGCTGGAAAACAGGTTAAGTAAAACTCTTGGAGACATTGCTTAGGCAGAGACTTTATGAATAAAACCTCTATAGCACAAGAACTAGCAGAAAGAATCAACAAATGGGATCTCATCCTTCTGAAAAGCTTCTGCACAGCAAAAGAAATCACTGGCACTGCTAAAAGACAACCAACAACATGGGAAAAAAGTCTTTACTAGCTGTTTGTCAAAGTGCTCTTATGTACAATATATAAAAAAACTTAAATCAGTCTCCCCAAGTTTAAAAACCCAATTCAAAATTGGGCATCTAAAATTAGCAGACACTTCTCAGAGGCAGATGCCAAAGCGGCCAAGAGACATATGAAGAAATTTCAACCTCATTGGTCATTCCAGAGACACAGATGAAAACAACACTGACATTTCATCCTACTCCACAAAGAATGGCTGCTTTTGCAAAATCAACCAACAATAAATGCTGGTGAGGCCATGGGGAGAAGGGAACCTTTTTCTGTTCTTGGTGGGATTGTAGACTTGTGCCACCATTGTGGAGATCTGTGTGGAGATTCCTCAGAAAATTAGGACTTAGAGGTCCCATTTGACCCTGCTATCCCCCTGCTAGGAATATACTCAAAAGAATTTTAAAAATCACATTGGAAAGACAAATGTACACCCTTGTTCATAGCAGGTCAGTTCGTGATAGCCCAATCATGGAAACAACCCAAATGCCCATCAACAGGAAACTGAATAAAGAAGATGAGGTTTTGTTAAAATGGAGTATTATTATGCCATAAAGATTGACAAGATTGATTCATTTATGTGCAAATGGATACTCCTGGAGGATACACTAATAAGTCAAAGAAATAGATCACAGATATGCAAATGCCAGATCTTTTATTTCATATGAGCACCTGTAGATGCAAAGGTCCTCTAGAATGTGTGATAGTTTTTGTAGAATGGGAAATATCCAAAAGGAATTTTGTGTGGGAACATAATGAGGGGAAGGAATAAATATGATTCAGAAAAAAATAAATGAGTATGTATATAGAGGGTGGGTGGGTAGGGAAGGGGGTAAAAATGAGAATTGACCAGTGTCACATATTGGTACAAATTTCCCAATGTTGTGTGTGATTGTGGGCTATGTATATAATGTAACAATAAAGAATTCAATTAGCCAGGTGTGGTGGCTCACACCTGTAATCCCAGCACTCGGGAGGCAGAGGCAGGAGGACTGCTGAGTTCAAGGCTTGCCTGGGCTACATAGTGAGCTCAGGGCCAGCCTGAACTACAAAGCGAGACCCTGTCTCAAACAAACAAACAAACAAACAAAAAAACAAAAAAAGAATTCAATTAGAAAATGTCGCAGGAAAAAAAAAAGCTTCTGCACACCAAAAGAAACTACTAGTACTGCTAAAAGACAACCAACAACTTGGGTAATACTCTTTACTAGCTGTTTGTCAGACAAAGGGCTACTATCTACAATATATAAAGAACTTAAACAAATCAGTCTTCCCAAGTTTAAAGACCCAATTCAAAAATGGGCATCTGAAATGAACAGACACTTCTCAGAGGCAGAAGTCAAAGCAGCCAAGAAGCATATGAAGAAATGTTCAACATCACTGGTCATTGGAGAGAGTCAGATGAAAACAACACTGAGATTTTATCTCACTCCACGAAGAATGGTTGCTACTGCAAAATCGACCAATAATAAATGCTGGCGAGGCTGTGGGGAGAAAGGAACTCTTCTCCACTGTTGGTGGGATGGTAGACTTGTGCAGCCATTGTGGAGATATGTGTGGAGATTCCTCAGAAAATTAGGACTAGAGGTCCCATTTGACCCTGCTACCCCCTGCTAGGAATATATCCAAAGGAATTTAAAAAATCACATTGGAAAGATGTATGTACACACTTGTTCATAAAAGTTCAGTTTGTGATAGCCCAGTCTTGGAAATAACCCAAATGCCCATCAAATGGAGACTGGATAAAGAAGATATGTTTTTCTTTTTAATGGAATACTACTCTGCCATAAAGAATGACAAGATTCATTCATTTGTGTGCAAATGAGTACACCTGGAGGATACACTAATAAGTGAAATAAATAGATCACAGATATGGAAATATCAGATCTGTTCTTTGGTATGAGAACCTATAGAAATGAATGTGTTTTAGAATGTATGATAGTTTTGGTAAAATATGAAATATCCAAAGGGAATTTACTGTGGGAATGTAATGAGGGGAAAGCATAAATATGATTCAGAAAGAAAATAAAAGAGCATGTATATAAGGGGTTGGGGGTTGGGGGTGGGTAGGGATGTGGGTAAAAATGAGAATTAACTTCTGTCATGTACTGGTACTAATTCCCCAATGTTATGTGTGATTGTGAGCTGTATATAAAATGTAGCACTAAAGAATTCAATTAAAACTGGGCATGGTGGCTCATGCCTGTAATCCCAGCACTCAGGAGGCAGAGATAGGAGGATTGCTGGGTTTGAGGCTTGCCTGGGCTACAGAGTGATCTCAGGGCCAGCCTGAACTACAAAGTGAGACATGGCTCAAAAATAATTCAATTAAAAAAAAGAAAAATTAGATGAACTCAATTTCTGGATTCTAAATGACTTAAAGAAAAAGTGTGATTATATTAAAAATATTTTTGGGTTGGAGATTTAGCTCAGTGTTTCCAGCACCTGCCTCGCAAGCACAAGGCCCTGAGTTTGATCCCAGTAACCACATACAATGCTGGGCGTGGTGACTCACACACACCAGCAATCAATACCACATACCACAGTGCCAGGCGTGGTGTTTTATGCCTGTATTCCCAACACTTGGGAGGCAGAGACAGGAGAATTGCTGAGTTCGAGGCTTGCCTGGGCTACATAGTGAGCTCAGGGCCAGCCTGAACTACAAAGGGAGATCCTGCCTCAAAAAAAAAGTATTTTCATACATTTTTGCACTTTGTTTGAGACAAGGTTTCACTTTGTAGTTCAGGCTGGCCCTCAGCTCACTATGTAGCCCATACAATCCTGGAACTCAATAATCCTCCTGCTTTTGCCTCCTGAGTGCTGGGATTGCAAGCGTGAGCCATCACATGTGGCATTGTATATGTGATACTGGAGATCAAACTCAGGGCCTTGTAGGAACTAAAACTACTGAGCTAAATCTCTGACCCATAATGATTATTTAAAGTTAAATACAAAGTTACTTCTTAGGCATTAGTTATTTATTCCCAAAGAGAACACCTGCATCTCTCAAATCATCAGAAATGGTGTAAATTTCATGACTGTATGACAACATGACTGGAATTTGAATGTGTTTGCTATTTCTGAAGCTGAGATTCATAATCACATTCTGCATTTCTGGCACACATCAAACTGAAGTTTTACCCATTATATTATTTTGTAAAGTATTGAAACACTGTGCATAAGTAGTTTCTATGACCACTGGAACCTCCTCCATATGCAGTCTGTACCCCACCTATTAGGTCCAACTTCTCCACATTTTAATTCCTTGGTTTTCTCCAATTCCATATGTGACAATGACTTCTTGGATTTGAAGAGAAAAGGCTATACCTACCTGGTTATCCTGGGAAGTTTTGTGAGAGGGAAATGATGAATTTAAATAGAGGTGACAAGTAAAGTATGATTTACATTTCTTTAAGTATAAAATGGCAGGTAAAATGAATTTTCATAGAAAAACATTAAGGGAGCCAGAGAGAGACAGGGAGAGTTGAGGTGGTGGTAGTAGAAGAATAGCAAGATAGGTGGAGAGGTGCTTTAAAAAGTCAAAGATGTGTTTTCACTGTGTTGCTCAGTCCTGCTTTGAATGTATGCACTAAAGTGATCCTCATATTTCAACCTCCTAAGTAGCTACAACTGCAGCAGGGTATGACTATGCCTACTTCGTTTTATCATGTATTTATCAAGACTAAAGTTTCTCATGTTGTTTAGAGTCTCATTACATCTTCCAGTATGAATCTCAGCCTGCCAACTCTAGTGACTGCCGCTTTTAGACAGGCACGGGCTGTAAAGAGCATTTAGTTAGGTTACTGGTCCTCATCTTGTTAGATTCACCATTTTCTAAAGGCCTAAATTGTATAAAAATATTATTTCTACTCAGTTCTAACATTTGTTTATTGTCTACAAATGCTAGAAAACTTTTCCCATACACGCTGAATTTCACTTGCTGATAGTTTGTCACACACTGTACTCCTGCTACTCAGAATGGATAATTCAAGATAATGTCCTGCTCATCTTACCACACTAAACAAAGTTTCTTGCATCCATCCTCCTTTGCAATTTCCTATAGTTGCTATATCTGACTGTGCGTGTCTACCCAAGGTAACCACTGTGTTCTGTTACGCTTCTGATCTTTTAATTACCGTATATCAAACCTGCTCCTCATGCTGCCTCCCTCCTCAGTCTGGAGCAAGGGCAGTGTTCCAGGAGATAGGGACCTGACTTTTCCCTGCCAGGAGGAGGGTGCTTGACCTGGACTCCTTTGTAGAAGGAGCTTGAGTCGACCATTTTTTCCTTCCAGGATGTCTCCATCTCTACTGCCATGTCAAGAGGAATCCATACTGTGCTTGTCACGGGAATAACTCTTAGTATGTGCTTAAGCCTTTCCTTACTCCCTTCTTTCCTTCACACCTTTGTACTTTTCTTTTTTTTTTTTAAATTATAGTCCTAGGAATTAGACCTACATAGGACCTTCTGCTTCAAATGTAGGTCAGCCTATTGACCTATAGCACCAGACCTTCCTTTTTCTTTTCCTTTTTTTTTTTTTTTTTTCTTTGAGACAGGGTCTCACTTTGTAGTTCAGGCTGGCCCCTGAGCTCACTATGTAGCCTAGGCAAGCTTTGAACTCAGCAATCCTCCTGTCTCTGCCTCCTGAGTGCTGGGATTACAGGCATGAGCCACCATGCCTGGCACTGTGGTATGTGGTATTGATTGCTGGTGGGCGTGAGTTACCACGCCCAGCATTGTATGTGGTTACCGGGATTGAACCCAGGACCTTGTGCTTGTGAGGCAGGTGCCAGAACCACTGAGCTAAATCTCTGGCCCCTCCTTTTTCTTAAAACAATGACTAACATAGCAATCTTTGCCTCTTTACCTAAACTAACCAGTCCAGTGGGCCACTGGGCCATTAGTCATCAAATCTCTCTCTCTCTCTCTCTCTCTCTCTCTCTCTCTCTCTCTCTCTCTCTCACACACACACACACACACACACACAATGACTAATAGTCCACTGGAATAGTTAGTTTAGGTAAGAGACAAAGTCTAGGGAAGATTGCCATGATGTCAAGGGACAAACCCTAGCATTATCTATCACACAGCTATATGCAGCCTGTCAAATTTTCTTTTTGAGGCAAGATCTCAGTTGACCATGAAAATCTCAAGTGTGAGACCCTTGCCAATTAGTTGTGGTTGTGGGCCTGCCTGACTGAGAAAATTGAAAATATTAATTATCAGTATCAAGAACTAAAGTGTGAACTTGGCCTTGAAAGAGAAGTGAGCTTCTTCCATTTTTCAAAAATCTCTGCAAGTACACATGCATTGGGTTTGGAAGGGACACTCTCAGAGGGTATTTGGGGAACACATGACTGACGTGTCTAAAAACCATGGACTATACATCCTTTCAGGGCATCTTCCTCCTTGATCAGCTCTGCCTATTTTTGCTAAGGTTAGCAATGAAAATTCCGAAGAAGATAGGTGGCAGGTGAGTTCTTGAGAATGAATTCCAGAGAAGTAAGGACATGTTCTTTTTCCAAAATTGACATTTGATGCCAATAAGTGAGCAGGCTTCTCCTTTTGATCCAAATGTTCTATGTAGCCCAAAGGTCTTTAGAGATCTTATTTCCTATGTTTTCCTAGGACTTCATGATTGTTAGTCTGACATAGAAACAGTCAGCTTCCCAACACTGACACTAGTGATTCCAAGGCCTGTAAGAAATGTCTTTATAAATACAATTTGCTCTTTCTCTTGATACCAGACTGAATGTAAGAAATTCAATGAAATATTTATTTTAATGTAAACAGTGGGCTTCAGTACTGCCAAACAGAAGAAAGAGATGAAGTAGAGAGGAAAATAAATTCCTGGTTAAGAAAGAATTCATAACAGAAGAAAAGTTATTCAAATCAAGTCTTAGGAGAAAGCCTCTGAATAGTTTAGCAGACAGAAAGGAGAGCAAGTTTTCCTCTGTAGATTTGTAATAGAAAGTGGAGCGATCAGTTATTTTCCAGCTTCTTGATTATTAACATTTCAGTAGAATATATGTGAAACTGTAAAATGAAAACAGATCATTTTTTTATGTCTCCATGTTTGTGAATTTAAACCTTCCTTCCAAACTTCCATTCATGTTCACATTGACTCTGCCCATGGTTTCGCATTAACATTGTGACTTGCATCCAAGTGTCGATCCACCATTCATCCATTGATTCATTCATTCATCACCTCACTCATTCATTCAACCATTCTGTCACTTAAAAAGAGCTTTTATTGCATATATAATTGCAATGTTTCAACAATATGACTCTACAAAGGAATATATATTCCCTATCATTTTTGAAATGTCTGAAATTAGTGTTGGAAAGCTGACAACTTTACTACAAATCAGGAAACATTTTGACAGTATCTTTATTAAGAATTAAGGGAAATTTAGAAAAGTGAAAAGTTTTCATTTGTTATAAACTATGGACTCAGATTAAAACACTCACATGGCCAGGCATGGTGGCTCATGCCTTTAATCCCAGCACTTGGGAGGCAGAGACAGGAGGATTACTGGGTTTGAGGCCTGCCTGGGCTCCATAGTGAGCTCAGGGCCAGCCTGAACTACAAAGCGAGACCCTGTCTCAAAAAAAAAAAAAAACATTCACATGTTATTTGATGGCAAAAATACTAGGTTGTATCACTAAAATGAAAGTAATGGACACAATCCCATTATCAACATTCACACTTAAGCGTCAGTTTGCTTGTGTTATGTAATAGCAGAATGGGATACAAATAAGAAAGGTGAGACTAGAAGCAGCTGTTTCAAAACTATGAATCATAAATCTGAAAATGTCAAAAATTATAAGTACACACATATGAGAACAGGTCAAGTTGGATGTAAGAAATAGAACATTTAAATATAATAAATGAAGGGCAAAAGAATAAATTCATTTATTTTCACATTATAAATAAACCCAAAAATTTTCTGAACACCTATGACAGAAAAATTATTGAATTTATATAATTCATATGAGTATAATCTATACAAAATAAGTTCTAGATAAATAAATACGTCTCATATTAATAAAGGAAGATTAAGCAAGAAAATGGAAATATACAGCCAATGTTGAAAGTTGTAGAACAACCTACTATGTATTTATCTTCGAAGTTAACACATAAATTCAGTATTATTACCATTCATTATTATTACCATTTTAAATTCAAGAACATATATTATACCATGTGACCATCTGGAACATTTCAGGCAATTGTAAGAGAAATATGTAGCAAATTATGAAAATATACTCTAATCAGCAAATGATAATCATGTTAATCCTTGAAGAGTAAAAAAGGAAATTAAAAATATTGTGAATTACAGACAAAGTTTACCTTATTAAAAATTATGAAGACTCTGTTCTTTAAGTCAACTCCATTGGACTAAAAAAAAAAGTGTAGATTTGCATTGATCCCCTATGTATTTTAGGAACAACATGTGATTTAACTTAAAAAGGCTTCTGTCTCTCAGAGTGTGTTTTATTTCTGAATCCACGTGGAGAATTTCTCTCTGGCCTTAACAAAATAATGTAGCACTTAGGGACAAAGATGCAGCTGAGTAGGCCAGCACTCGAGGCCAAGATGCAAAACACCTCCATGGCCACCATGACCTTCCCTTTGGTGCTGTGGTACACAGGAAGGAAGGTGATCCACACGCTGCAGAACACTACCATGCTGAACGTTAGGAACTTGGCTTCGTTGAACGTGTCAGGCAGGTTTCTGGCCAGGAAAGCCACAGTAAAGCTCGCCAGGGCCAGGGAGCCCAAGTATCCCAAGACACAGTAGAAGGCAGTGAGCGAGCCCTTGTTGCACATGATGATGATGTAGCCATGTTCAGACTGGGCATCTGTGTCAATAAAGGGTGGATTTGTTCCCATCCATACTCCACAGAGAGAGAACTGGATCAGGGAGCAGATGGGAATGATGGAGTTGGGCGCCCCTGATAGTAACATCTGCCTCATCCTTCTGCCTGGGGTAGTGATCTTAAAAGCCAGAACCACAGTAATTGTTTTGGCTAAGACAGTAGAAATAGCAACAGTAAACACCACTCCAAATGTGGTCTGTCTGAGGATGCAGGTGGCTGTGTTAGGACGGCCGATGAAGAGTAAGGAGCAGAGGAAACAGAAGGTGAGGGAGATGAGCAGGATGTAACTGAGTGTGCGGTTATTGGCCTTGACAACGGGAGTGTCTCGGTGTTTGATGAAGAGCCCAAGTACAGTAAGTGTGAGAAGAGTGAGACTCAGGGCTGTGCTGGCCAGTGTCATCCCCAACATGTCTTCATATGCCAGATAAGTCACAGATTTCTGGAGGCAAAAGTTTTGCTGAATGTTGGTATATTGATGAACTGGACACTTCACACACTCTTCCATATCTAGTAAAATTTCAGTTGTCATTAGTTCAGGTTTATTATTTTCCTCTTTTCCCAGACTCACCTCTAGAAGCTCAATGGACTTGTTAAACTAAATTTGCAACCTGTTTTTGTTTTTGTTCCTTTTAAATTGATTTTATTGGTACAATTTATATGGACATCATGATCACAACTGACCTTGGGAATTTATATCAGTACAAGACACTACTAAATTCTCATTTTTTCCCATTGTCCTGCCCACCCTACAACCCATCACCCCCTATATACATAAGCTTTGTTTACTTTTTTCTTACATTAAATGTTTTATTTCCTTTTTATTTCCAGTTTTTCCCTTTCAATATTTTCTATTCCATGATAACTATCCTACATTTTAGACCTCTTTTAGATCTTCAGTTTCTCATAGCAGAGAACAGGTACAGTGTTTATACATCTCTGATATATTTACTTCACTCATGAGAATTTCATCAAGGTATGATAAAACTGAGTCATTTATACTTAAATGACGTATCTTGAGAACATATGCACTGTTTTTGTCTTCTTTCCCTTTTTAACGAATTTTTCAGTAGTGGGCATTGAATTTGAGCTATTTTTACTGAGCTACTTAATCTTTTCATTTAGTATCTTTAAGATGCAGCAAATGTCAATTTTTAAATTTTCTTCAAAAATAGTTTATAGCTCAGGTGTTGAAATACATTTTTAAATTAATCTTGTTTTTCATCCTGGTTAGATTCAATATATTTTAATTCTATTATTTTTGTTGCTTTTGTATGTACAAAATAAAACTACTGGATATTGTAATCAACTTGTATCTCTTCCTTTCTGCTATATTTTTGGATGTTTCTGTATGTCCTTGAATCTGTGGAATTGGTCTGATCATCAAGTGATTATGGGTAAAAGTGGTGTCATAAGTAAATCTTCTCTCCTGTTTTCAAAATTGAAGCACAAGATGTGAAATTGCCTTAGAATTGTGCAAATACAATTAATGAGATTTATTCCACTTCCACATAACCCCAATTTAGTAAGAACTTCTTTTACTGGGCCATGGATATAGCTCAGTAGCACCACTGCCACCTGGGATGTGCAAGCTCCTGAGTATGATTGCTGCACCTAAGTAAACAAATTGCTTTTGTTGTTTTTTTCTAATCTTAACAGGTGTTTGATTTTTTTTTTTTTTGAGACAGGGTCTTGCTTTGTAGTTCAGGCTAGACCTGAGCTCACTGTGTAGCCCAGGCAAGCCTCAGCAATCCTCCTGTTTCTGACTCCTGAGTGCTGGGATTACAGGCGTGAGCCACCACGCCCGGCACTATGGTATGTGGTATTGATTTCTGGTGGGCGTGAGTCATCATGCCCAGCATTGTATGTGGCTACCAGATCAAACTCAGGACCTTGCGCTTGTGAGGTAGGCACTGGAACCACTGAGCTAAATCTCTGGCCCCATTTATTATTTATTATATTGTTTTTCATTTGTTGATATGACATCTATTTTCCAAGAAATTGGCACATTCAATTTTACTTCATTAACATAATTTTGTCATGCTACATCCTTCTGACAATATAATCTCAATTTCAAGAAAACTGTGTTAAATGAATTGAGATGGGAAAGAAAAGAACCCTATAAACTTTGTTTCATACAGTGACATTGCCAGATGCAAGAGAATTTAGTTATTCTTTTAAAATAAATTGTTTTTCCCTGTTTACTTTTTTCTGAAAGAGTTTGAGTATTGGTGTGTTCTAGAATAAATGTACACCATACTGATAGTCTTAACTCAGAAAAATAATGCGAAAGGACTAAAGTATGAACTCAGGTTTTTTAGAAGTAGTACCATAGAGGTTTTATTTTCTTACAATTGATTGGCTTAATTTTTTTTGTGATTTTCTAAATTTAAAGTCAACTGTCAAGTCAACGTATTTGAGATTAAAAATACTATACTTTATGAAACACGTATCCTGGAGATAGCTGCAAATAATGCTCTTTTACTCATGATATTATATTTCCCACAATATTTTTCTATCTTCTTATTAAAATGTATCAAGAAGCACTGTTAATTATTTTTTACCAGTGAACCTGATTCTGTTTCCCTATGTATTTATTTTAATTTCTTAAAAATCTCTCACATATTGGGCACCATCCCATTCCTGCTGTGGAGGACTGAGGCCTGCCAACAGGCCCCGTTCCACCCTGGAGCCATGCAGAGAAGACTTGGGTACCCAGGCACCATTCTCTTCCCTGCACAGAGGACTGAGGCCTGCTGACTGGCCCCACTACACCCTGGAGCCAAGCACAGAGGACTCAAGTATCCCCAGGTGCCATCCCCACTGCACAGGATGGAGGCCTGCTGGACAGCCCCCTCCACACCCCAGAGCTGAATTATGAGGACCCAGGCCCGAGAGGGGCCGGAGCCATTTCTTGCATTCCTCCACACCAGAGCTGTGCTGAGAGACCAGGCAAGATTAAAAAAAAAAAGCAATCTAGCTTCTATTTTGTGGTCTACTCATAGATCCCTCTATTAACTTATTGTCCCCACACACTCTTCTATCTTCTTGTCAGAACCAATACCCAGAACTAAAAGGCTCTTAGGCTGCCCTATTTCTTATCCTGTACTATTATAAGAAGGTGTGCAAAGTCTCCAACAGTCTTACAGCATACAGTTAGTACAGTTATATCTACGCAATTTTATCTTCTATTACTCACTGGCATATATGAGGTTCTCGAGCCTAGGTGATCATCATAAATCAGCTAACTCTAGTTCACTCTCCTCCTGTCTCCCTACTTCCCTGATTCCCCAGTGACCTTTTATCCCCAAAGGGTTCTGGGGGTACATTTATGATCTACATTTTGTATACACATTGCTGATCGATTCTAAATTTTGGCACATGGACATAGAAGTAACTCATGAGCCCCAAGCCTTCAGAACAGAAATTAACAAAACTGATCATTCTATTTACTGTGTTTAATGCTGATATTGGCACTGATTGTATTATGGTAACCAAGATGATGTGAACACTCTGCTCAATTACCTGCCATGATGTGTTAGAACTGAGAACTCTCAAGGGTCGTTACAGGTTCAAGGAGGACACCTCAGAAAGGTGACACATCCAAAGGGCCCCAAATAATACAAACATAGAGACCTGCAACAAACATTGCCCTGTCATCAAGCAAAGAATCAAACAAATAGCATTAGTAACAACAAAAGAGTAGAAATGAAAAAATATTTAAAAAACCAGACACAAAGATCACCACCACAGGGAAATTCAGAGAAAAGGGAAATAGAGCAAACTGAAACTCAAACACCAGGACTATTGAAGATGGTAACTAAAGTAGATCTAGTAAAATGGAAATCAGAACTCATCTCTGAGATCAAAACAAAGATACTGTCCAGAGTGAAAGACATCATTAAAGAAGAGATCAGCAAGGTGGTAGAATCCAAGATAGCAGAAGCAATGGAACCTTTTAAACAGCTTCCAGCAGACCTCCAGGGAATGATGGAGAATGAAAGCTTGTGAAGTAGGATGAATGAAGCAGAGAACCAAATCTCAGACCTAGAGGACAGCATATCAGCCAGCGAGCAGGAAAGATATAATCTGTGGAAAAGAGCAAGGGTCCATGAGAAAACAATCCAACAGCTTCTAGATGACTCAAAGAAAAATAACATAAGACTGATTGGAGTCACTGAGGAAGCAGGAGACAGTGTAAAAGACATAAGCTATTGTCAGAGATCACAACAGAAACCTTCCAGGAAAAGAAATGGACATACAGATAAATGAGGCCTATAGGACTCCAAAAGGACATGACATAAAAATATCTACACCTAGACATATAATTATCAAGGTTCCAGATGCACAACTAAAAAATGAAATACCGAAAGCAGTGAGAGAAAGGAAGAAAATCACCTACAAAGGGAAGCCCATTAGGATCACAGCAGACTTTTCAACACAAATACTCAATGCAAGGAGAATGTGGAGGGAAGTATTTCAAGCATTGCAGGAAAACAACCTCCAACCTAGACTGTTGTTGCAAAACTGTCTTTTAGAATAGACTGGGATGGGCTGGAGGGTTAGCTCAGTGGTTCCAGCGCCTGCCTCGCAAGCGCAAGGTCCTGAGTTCAATCCCTGGAAACCACATACAATGCTGGGCGTGGAGACTCACGCCCACCAGCAATCAACACCGCATACCACAATGCCGGGC
>PVIC010040961.1:0-16452 GCA_004025085.1 Thryonomys swinderianus
ACAGCAGTAGGTTGGGGAGAGAGGGCAATCACACTGAGGCTCAGCTCCTCCTTTCCCTTCCTGTTTTCTGTTCTCCTCCCTCTCATTGCTCCTATTATCTGTGACGTTCTAGTTGCTTCTAGGAGTATAGCACAGAGTTTGGAAAGAGCTCAGCAACAGCAAGTGGCATAAATAGTCACCTTGGAGCCCTCTGATCTCAGGCCAGAGTTTTTCTTTTGTGCAGAGATAATCCCTTAATAAGGCTGCTGAAGAATGGTGATTAATGTATTAGCGATGGGAACCCCTATCCTAGCAAGCAGTTTCTTTTGACAGAGAATGGACTGAGCAGATAAGAGAGAAAGTGCAGACTCATGTTTTGGCGTTTAATTTGGCAGCCCATAGCTCATTTTAATTACTCTGAAATAATTATCTCTGGCACGCAGCTGGGTTTGTCTTTGCACGATTTGTGAGTCATTCTTCCACATATGTATAAATCAAGCAGATTGAAAGGAGGGACTGGAGCTGAATGACACATAAAAGAGGTTGAATGAGAAAGGTTCAGAAATGACAAACTTTGAGCTCCAGGGAGAAATTGACTTGGAACATTGTGTCTTGGTGTCTAAGGCAAATAAATGGTACTATGATGCCCACATCAGAAGTAAATGAGTATCAAGACTGTTTTACAATAAAAGCTTTCAGTTGAATGAAGGTGTGTGTATGACGTTGGAATGATAATGGAAAAGTGACAGCTATCAAGGGTGACCCTCACAGCATAATGGTCAAGAGTATAGATTTTGGGGCAGATGGATCTGAACTGGAATCTGTATTCTGTCACTCATCACTTCATTTCCTTGGAGAAAATCATCTTAGTTTTCAAACTGTCACTTTCCTAATATGTATTACAAAGTGAGCTTCACTTCTTTGATTCTGCATCACCTGCCTTCTATGTGTGTGTTGGATCGTCTTGCTGCTGAGAAAGACTGAAAGAGAGGGTGGAATGTGGCCATGTCTGTGAGATCCATTGCCCTTAAGAGATGACACCAATCCCAATTTTATCTTTAGTTGACCGTGATTGTGGGCATCATAGTCCCTCTGAATTTGTGCTTCTGGAAGTTACCTCCAAAGTTACCTAGTTAGTATATTTGTTGAAAGGAAGAAACTATTCTTTATTTAAAATGTTTCTCTTTGATGTTTGATAGTCTTATCTATAAAATGAGATATTTGAAGATGATTACTGCAGATCTTTGAAATTTGAAAGTCTGGTATTATAAGAGACAAAGAAATAGATTATCAAGGGTTGGATTATTTTGGCTTCCACTCTGTTCATTGGGCACTCTGCAGTCAATCAAAAATTCAGCTTTTGAAACTGGGACAGCTTAAGACAATGATGAGAACAAGGCCAGGAAACCCACAAGCAGCAAGCAGCGAGGATTCATGCTTTCATCTCCAGTCTCCCTAGTCGTGTTTAGTTTCTCTTACCACAACCCTAACCTAATAAATATGCTAGTCTTCACATAGTCCCCACATAGACTATTTAGTCCCTGCTTCCTGCCCTTCTAGAATGGATCTGTGGTCCAGTCCCTGTCAGAAGTTGGAATGACCTCACTTTCAAAGACATTTCATATGTGGATCCCACCTTCTCGATTGCTCACTATCTTCATCTAACATGGAAGTCTGCTAATTATAATTCGACTAACTCTCACTTTGAATAGTGAAACTTGCATTGTTGGTAAATGTCTTTTTAAAATTATGTACTTAATATGTTTTCATGGTAGTAAAATTAGTAAGTGTGAATAAACCAAAAGACAAAGTTTGCTCTTAATATTTGGTTGTATAGTATCTGTTTGGACTTTTCTGTGCATAGCTAATATGTTTATTTTAGGCAGTAGTTTATGAAAACTCAGATGAACAAATTTATAAATTATATTTGCCAGTTATAAATACATTCTATCTTACTGTTTAAAAATACCATAATTTTGATTTGATTTGTTCCTCTGCTCAGACCCCTGTTTTGTTCAGTTCACACAAACAATTACTGAGTCTCTACTGTGTGCTGTGTGCCTGAGGTCCTTGTGCTCCCGTGGAGCCCAGGGTCATGTAGCAACAAAGAAAGATTAATTAAGACTACAAAAGACTAGTTAAGCTTAAATAGAGACATATTCAAAATTTTACAGGGGACATGAGAATGATGCCTGTAAGCAAGGGAAAGAGTCTTGAAAGAAAGTCTTGAAAGGGTGAAGTTGGCTGAATTGTCCACTCAGTTGGCTTGAGAGTTTCAGAGGATTAGTAGCACACACTTCCTATTGTGCCCATGTCAATTATACAGGCACGACTCTGAGAACATATCCAATCCCTGGTCCTTTCCTTCCTGGAGCTGTCACCCCATTGTGCTTCCTGGTCCCAGTAAACTGAACAGCTTTGCTTTTTTATGCCTTTTTGCCATGAGGGTTCTGCTTGGAGCCAGCTGACCATATATTGAGTCTTCAGAAACAATAAGGAAAATAATCTTTCCTCCTTTCAATTGTGGATGATGTGTATTTTATCACAGCAAAAGGAAAGCTGATCAATACAATATTGCTAACTCATTGTTTTAGAAGATTGATTTTATTCATACATTTTATATACACATCATGATCACACTCAACATTGAGAATTTGTACCAGTATATGACACGATGTACTTCTCTTTTTTCTCATTCCCCTGTCTACCCTACAGCCCTCCACCCCCTTTATACATAAACTTTGTTTCCTTTTTTAACCATCACATTTTTTCTCTCCCCTACTTGTTATCCACTTTTACTCCCTTTTCTTTTTGAATATTTTCTATTCCACAATATCTATCATATATTCTAAAACTCATTTATTTCTTCAGTTTCTTAAACCAGAGGAAAGCTACAGTATTTATACATTTGTAACCTATTTATTTTTATTTATTTATTTATTTATTTATTTTTCCGGTATTTTTCTACATTTTAATTGTTCACGAGGAATGAAAAAGTCAAGGTCACAAAAACTCACAGGAATTCTCTTTGTTACATAAAGAAGCAGACATACAATCATGATAGCAAATAAACATGCCAAGTATATTCAGGCTATGTTAAACAGTGCTCTGTACATGGACATAAATAATACTGCTTCTGTTACCTTAAAATACAGTACCACAAAGTTTCATTATTTTATGTACCTTGAGTAAATATGCATAAAGGAATGAGAAAACAGACAATATTTTTATGTTACTGTTTAGCAACCGTTCTTACTTATTCCTAGAAAGTAATCTAAAAGGCCAAAAAAGTACCACAAACCATCTTTTAGCAGTGAGCTATAGTAAGACCAATGATATCATCTCTTCCCTGTTTTGTCCTAGGCCACCGATTGTACCACCTTCAGATCACTTAGTTAAAGATTTGGAAATTTAAGCAAAGCAAAGCAAAGGCTTTTTTTTTGAGACAGGGTCTCACTTTGTAGTTGGCCCTGAGCTCACTATGTAGCCTAGGCAAGCTGCCATGAACTCAACAATCCTCCTGTCTCTGCCTCCCGAGTGCTGGGATTACAGGCGTGAGCCACCATGCCCGGCATATTTATTTTTATTTTTTAAAATTGGATTCTTTATTGGTACATTTTATATACATCTCACAATCACACATAACATTGGGGAATTTGTACCAGTATATGACACAAGTTAATTCTCATTTTTACCCACATCCCTACCCACCCACACCTACCCACCCCCTATATGCATGCTCTTTTATTTTCTTTCAAAATCATATTTATTCCTTTCCCTCATTACATTCCCACACCAAATTTCCTTTGGAAATTTCCCTTTCTTCAAAAACTGTCATATTTTCTAGAGCTTGTTCACCCTCCTATAATAATACAGAAAGAAGAGAAATTGGGCAAGACTGACACCCTTTAACTTCTAGGTACTGACTCTGACTGGAGGACGGAGGAGGAAAGAACTCGAGGAGAGTATGGGTTCCCAGCAATAGCTGAGAACCAGGAGAGTAGTATTCCACTTTTGTAAAAATGAGAGCAGTTGAGAGGAGAAAAATCCCAAAGTCATGCAGATTCAGCAGTAGCAGAGTAGAGAAGTGAAAAGAAGGAGAAGGAGAAGGAGAAGGAGGAGAAGAATAGCAACAACAGCAACAACAAATTAATTTAAAAAAACTCAAAATATGACCAAAAGAGCCTTCACAGTGTGGATCTGTTTTCTCCTGTAGATGGTATAAGGCAGTAACATACAGATCAAAGTTCATTTGTCGCTGGAGACAGCCACGATCTCTTGCCTTGGTTCTGAGTACAATGCCTGAGTTGAGCTCAAAGAACTCCTGCAGGATTGGGCTCTGCAAGAGTCCAGGATCCAGCCGGTGGAACTGACTCACCCAACTCACCATTGGCTGTAAAAAACAGGATTCCCTGAGTCTTCCAGTGATTTTTTTTTTTTTTAGTTGATGTGGTGGTCTGCACAGAGGAGCACCCTGAGAGCCTCTGTCTCTGTTCTAGCACTGCTGCTGCACCTATTCAGTGTCCACAGACAAGTAGATAGTGTCTCCAGAGGTCCCCCCTGCCATGCCACAGTCACATACAGTGTGGCCCACAGGAAATGGAAATTCTGGAGCCCTCTGGTTTCTTCCTGGTCATAGGAAAGCAGGGGTAATGCGCCTCAGTCTCTGTGCTACTTCCCCAGTTGATTCACGAAGGGTGGGGAGTCTGTGCTTCTCTGGTCCTGTCCCAACTATGGGAAACCCACCAGTGGGAAGCTCAGCTAACTCATTTTTTAAAAGGTTGCCTTGAATACTATGTAAAGGAAACAGAGTTTGGAGCCTGCTGCCTGTAGGAACTGTTGCAGCAACTCTGCTAAAGATTAATCATAGCTCACATGATAGTAGTAGATGAGGTGAGAAGACAAGGGCTAACTGGGTTAAATTTTGAATTGATAGCTGAAGGAGAATTGGATGTGAGAGAGTTGAAAGATAAACAAATACATATTTCTCTAATTAGGATGATTGGATAAATTGATATTATCTCCTGAGAAGTTTAGCATGAAAAAAGAACCAGTTCTTTATTTTTAAGCCCATGCCTACTTTTATCATCAAGAATTTTGCCATGTTTCTTTAGGATAAGATGGAAAATCTGCTGGGAATCCCAACTTCCATGTTAATGGGCTTTGAACAGGATTATGTGGAAATAATATTGGACTTTTTCATGTGAAGTACAAATATAAGAGCACACCACACTGTGTTTGGAGATATATTTAGGCATATGTCAGCCTTACTACCAGGCCCCACCAATTGGGAGCCACTGAAATGAAGAGATCTCAGTAATTTAGTGATGTTTGTCTCCTAAGAGGGAGGTAGCACACTGTTCTATTTAAAATAGATGCTATAATTTTAGAGAAATTGGATTGTTAAACATATTCTTATGCCTCATGTAATTTGAATTTGTGCACTTTGGGTCTAGGACTTATATTTTGACTCTGTCAAATATATTCAGGTAAACGCAATTACATCACCTCAAAGCAAAATAGGAATAAAATATTTCCTTTAGTTTTCTCTTTCCCTGTTTTGCTGCTGCTGCTGTGTGTGTGTGTGTGTGTGTATACATGAAACTGATAAAAATATTTTTATTAGGTGAGGAAATCCTTAAGGAAAATGTACATCTCTGTGTTATCTGACCTGTGAGGTATTTTATGGCTTGGATTTTGCTCTGTATTTCAGAAACAAGAACACTGGGATGGTCTACATTTAAATGAAGAAATAAAGTTTAAAATTTAAAAATCAAAACTTTGGGACAAAGTGTACATGCATATACAATTCCTAGAATATCAAGACTGAAGTAACTAAAATGACAGATGATTCTTTAGTATTACAGTTAAATCCTGTGAATTCATTGTGAAATTCTCATTTGAAGGTACTTTTCTTACAGCTTATGATGTCACTGAGATTTTTTTAGGAAGATACTTATGGGATCTAATTTGTCTTCATCTTTAGATTTTATGATAGCAGTCACAATTTCTGGGACATTGCAAGTTTCTTTAAATCTCACAGAGACCTTTAGAAGGTGCCACAAGATCTTTATTTACTTCATGGCAGTCCACATTCCCTGGAAATCAAAGAATGCTCTGAGGGTCCAGAATGCTGTATCTTTTTTCTGGTGTGAGAAACTGAAGATGCAAATGAGTTCTAAAGTGTATGATAAATATTGTGAAATAGAAAATATTCAAAGGGTAAAGGGGGAAAAGAAAAAAAGTAATATGGGGAAAGAAAAAACGTGGTAAAACAAGGAAACAAAGCTTATGTACATGGAAGTGGGGAGTAATATGGAGGGCAGGGGAATGGGAAAAATGAGAATTATGTTGTGTCATATACTGGTACAAATTCTCAATGTCGATTGTGATCATGATGTATATATAAAATGTACCAATAAAATCAATTAATAAAAAAAGTAAAAGAAGCCTCTGGAAAAACCAAGATAGCTTTCCCAGTTTTCTTTCCCATAGTTGGTTCCATACTTATCATGGAATTCACAAAACAAAGGGAGTATAGAGGAGGATAGAGACTATATTTGCCTACAAATTTTAATCTTTTAAAAATTGTAATTGGTTCATGATTTATTTCTCAGCACCTCATGCTACATACTTTAAGCTGTGAAATTTCTAGGTTTTATATCCCAGGATGGGCATAAGTACATACTTTTGCTTTAATATATAACCCTTGAGCTATACCTTAGCATACAATAGCTAAGACATTACACTGTTTCACTAGGACAATTAATGATACTAAAACTTGAAAGTATGTGTACTTACTAGATCTATTCCAGTGTGAGTAACTAAGGACAAAGAGACAAACTGTAGATTTTTTTTATAGTCAGTTGTAGCAAAATGGAAATAGGAAGCAAAGTAGTAAAACTTATTAAACATTTTTCTGTTTAATTTCAAACTGATATACAGTTAATAATGCTACTTTCTACCAACCTATAATAAGGCTTGGTGGGTTTGCATATTCATAATTGCCAAATATTTATAAAGCTGCCAACTCTAGGATAATGTTCACTGACATTCACTATGAAAATATGTTTCGTAGCCATACTCTCAGCTCCTGGATTATTTGAGCAAGTTCAGACTTACATGAATTTTGTGACTTTTATAAGTATTAAATGTCAGTGTCATTTCTTTTAGAATTGATTTAGTCCATAGCTTTAAACTTTTTTTTTTTTTTTTTTTTTTGAGACAGGGTCTCACTTTGTAATTCAGGCTAGCCCTGAGCTCACTATGTAGTCCAGGCAAGCTTTGAACTCAGCAATCCTCCCGTCTCTGCCTCCTGAGTGCTGGTATTATAGGGTTGAGGCACCAAACTTGGCATCTGTGGTATGAGGTACTGATTGCCAGTGGCATGGCCACCATGCCCAGTATTGTTGTATGTGGATACTGGAGATTGAACCAGGGACCTGCGCTTGCAAGACAGGCGCTGGAACCACTGAGCCAAATCTCCGGCCCATAGCTTTAATCTTTTTGGTCATAGTATCTTCTCATTTTACATTGAAATCATTTTCACGTAGAATGTACCCCCAAAGTGTCATGTGTTCAAAGGTGGCACTTTTGATAGGTAGTTGGATGATGGGGAATGCTGTATGTATCAGTGGATTAATCGTGTGAAGGGTTTATGTGCTGATAAGAGAAGGGCCCTAGTGGGAGAAGTAGGTCACTGGGGGATGTGCCTTTGACTCTTCCCTTTCTCTACTTCTTGGCTTCCCTGGGGTGAGAACCTTTCCTCTGTCATACTCTCCCAGCATGATGTTTGTACTTTGGAGTCAGATAGCCATGGACTGAATCCCCTCTACTGTGAGCTAAATTAAACTTCTCCTTCAAGTTGCATCATCAGGTTTTGTGTAGAGAAGTGGGATGGCTAACTGGTACACAAAGTAAATTACAGTGTGCCTCAGTTTATGAACTTAATTTATTTTATAGTTTTGGGGAAGGTTGCTATGTTCCTGTTCGTGTAGTGAAGGTAGCTACAGTGCCTCACGCAATGTGGAGTTCTTGAATGGATGAAAAAAAGTGGGCAGGAGACTACTTAAACCAGATTTCATTTAAAAAGAACTATGGGGGCTGGAGATTTAGCTCAGTGGTTCTGGCACCTGCCTTGCAAGCGCAAGGTCCTGAGTTCGATCCCAGTAACCACATAGAATGCTGGGCGTGGTGACTCACGCCCACCAGTCATCAATACCACATACCACAGTGCCGGGCGTGGTGGCTCACGCCTGTCATCCCAGCACTCAGGAGGCAGAGACAGGAGGATTGCTGAGTTCATGGTGGCTTGCCTGGGCTACATAGTGAGCTCAGGGCCAGCCTGAACTACAAAGTGAGACCCTGTCTCAAAAACAAAACAAAACAAAACTATGTATTAGAGAAGCACTTCTGTTTCTAAATGCTCACATTATATGAAATTTTTTCTAACATCTTGGCAGTAGTCTTTTAAAAAGTTGATTTCATTTGTACATTTTGTGTATACATCATGATCACAATCAACATTATCAGTATTGACACATTTTGATTCTCACTTTTCCCATTCCCCTGTCCTCCCTACAATTCCATGATGGTATATATGTAAGTTTTATTTCCTTTTTTTAACCATCACATTTTTCTTTCCCTTCTTTACTTCTATCCCCTTTTCATTTTTCCTCTTGAATATTTTCTTCCATTTCACAATACCTATCATACGTTTTAGAACTCATTTACACATTCAGTTTCTCATACCAGAGAAATAATACAGTATTTACACATTTGTGTTGTATTTATTTCACTTACCCATTAACAGGAGAGCAGATAAAGAAAATGTGGTTTTTTAAAAAAAATAAAATGGTGTATTCCTCTACCACGAAGATAAATTTTGAGTCATTATAGTCAAATGTATGTACCCTGAGGTCATATTCATAAGTGAAATAAATGGGCAGTAGTCTTCCTTTAAACTTTACCTCTCCAGTCTTCTTGGAAGGTCTCTGACCCCATAAATACTCAAATTCCTGATTTTGCATCTGTATCACAATTAATGAGTGCTTATACAAGTTCATTGTTTTTTGAGGTTCATTTTTTTTGGTGCCATATATGGCCTGCTATTATAGTTTGTTTCTAGATTACCACCAAAGGCCTCTGTGTTAATGGCTTGATTTCCAGACTGTGGCACTATTTGGAAATGGCGGGGACATTAAGAGGCAGGATCTAGTAGGAGGTCGTAGGTCATTGGGGGCATGACTTTGAAGGAAATTGTGGATTTTTTGTTTCTTGCCTCTTTTTTTTTTTTTTTTTTTGAGACAGGGTCTCGCTTTGTAGTTCAGGCTGGCCCTGAGCTCACTATGGAGCCCAGGCAAGCCTGGAACTCAGCAATCCTCCTGTCTCTGCTTCCCGAGTGCTGGGATTACAGGCGTGAGCCACCACGCCCGGCATTGTGGTATGTGGTGTTGATTGCTGGTGGGCGTGAGTCACCACACCCAGCACTGTATGTGGTTACCGGGATTGAACTCAGGGCCTTGCGCTTGTGAGGCAGGCGCTGGAACCACTGAGCTAAATCTCTGGCCCTCTTGCCTCTTTTTTGATTCCTGGCAATGAGTTGAATGGCTTGATCCAGCATGTGCCCCCTGCTGTGACATCATCCCTTGCTGCAGGGATAAAGCAACACACCTAGTTGATCATGGACCAAAACCATGGAAACTCTAAGCCAAATTAAACCACTTTTCTTTATAAGTTGATATATTTTGGAGCATATATCCTATGATGTTTCCATGCATGTTATAGTGATGGAGAGCATATATCCTATGACGTTTCAGGCATAGAGTTCCCCTTATTGAAAAGATGAGAATTTTCTATTTTACTCAATATGTGTAGAAGAGCAAGCTGTTTTCTACATAACTGTAGAGAGTTTCACTTACAATGTGTCCCTGTTGATGGGCACATTTATAGTAATAATAGGCACTATGCATAAAACACATAAAATTATATTTAACATAATTAGATAATAAAGTGATAATATATAATGGTAGTGTGTCATAATTATGTACACTGCCTTAATATATTGTGCAATATATATGACATAATATATTTGTTATGATAGTTTTCCAGCAGGTATTGCCCAGTGTCTTGAAAAGGATGCTTGTTTCGGTTTTGGTCAAATCCTACAAAATGATTATTGACCATGTTCTCTGTCATAAGCAAAATGCAACCAAAATAGGAATTGACATGGTATACTCCTAGATTTTTATTTACTATCATTTCTACCAAGGTTCTATGCAAGAGCATAGCCTTATCTTGCTCTTCTTTCTCCATACATATACAACAATTTCTACGTTATCATCTAGGCTTATTCCGGGTTCTATTTTTGTTTCTTGAGACTTCCGCGAAACGAGATAATGTTATGTGTTTATCTTCTGCAATGGCTCTCTTTGTCAGTTTGTCAGAGCTGCAGGGACTGTGTGACACGAGCCCTGTTTTCAAGACTTAGTAAAGTCTGTAAGCATCTGCCCTCTAGAAAGTCATCAACTTGACAATTGGTGCTACAATAACAGTAAGTATAGAGCACATAGGGAAAACAGAGTAAGCCTGCTATTTTGAGTTGGGCCCCAAGGCTAAGTTAGAATATTTCAATAGTAGATTTATTGGTCATATTTTTTTTGGTTGGTGGTGCAAAATACCTGACATATGCAACAGAAAGGAGTTTATTTTGAGACATTTTCAGTAGTTTCAGTGCAGGTTCATCTAGCCCCAAGGCAGAGACATCAGAGTGCAAGGGCCCAGTGGAGGAAAGCTGTTCACCCATGCTGGTTAGAAGCAGAGAGCAAGGAGAGCCTCTAAAGAGTGAAGGACCAGGGTTAAGAATAGGCTCTTCTAGGTCACCCATTAGTGACTCACTGGCCGCACCCAGGCCACTCCTTCTAAGAGCACATTTGTGTTAGTTACTTTTCTTTCATTGCTGAGACAAAATACCCAACATGCAGTTAGAGGGGAAGGAGTTTATTTGGCTCAGAGTTTATAGAGGTTTCAGTCCATAATCAGCTGGCTGCAAGGCAGAGGGGCAGACAGACATCAAAGGGAGAAACAATGTGGTACGCATAAGATTCCAAAGGTAACAAGGGAGACTTTAACAGTGTTTTTCCGCATCTTTTTTCTTATTTGGACTACTTAAAGCATGTAACACTCAGCCCCTTAATCCTAGTACTCTTGGATCTAATCTCCCTGTGAGTCAATCACACATTCTAGATTTAATTACCACTGGAAAAGCATGACGTATTGGGGAGACATCTAAACATAAACCATAACATTCTGACCACACCCCTCAAAGACTCACGTTATCTATTTATGCAAAATAGCATTTAGTTCATTTCCAAGAGTTGCCAAAGTCCTAACAGTTTCAGCAGTGCTGAAAAGTCTAAGTCCAAAGTCTCCTCTGAGATTTAAGGAAAACTCTTAGCTGCAAGCCCTTCTACAAATGAAAAGAAAGTTAAACACTTCCAACATTCAATGGCACAACATAGACATTTTTGTTCCAGAAATTGCAGACAGGGGGATACAAAGGAATGGGGTCAAGGCAGATGAAAAATCTAGCAAGGCAAACATTAAATCCCACAGTGCCACTCTCAGCATCCCTGGTAATCTGTGGCGAGTTGTGAACTCCACAAGCCTCAGGTGGTGCCACACCTACAACACTTCCAGTGGTTGTAGCTCCCAAGGCTTCTCTCTTGGACTGATTCTGCTCCCTCCTTGCAGTTTTCCTCAGATGTTCCACAGTCCTGGCTTCTTCATACTTCTGGGTTCTCCACTGCACCTTTGGGTTCACACTCACAACTTCACACATGCCTTCTTCTCAGGGGCACTACCTGGTTTCCCAGGCCCTCTATTGAAATCTGACTGGATGTCTTCCCTACCACAAAACTCTTCCACTCTGCATGGGCTAAAACCAGTAGTTTGGGGATGATGCCAAGTCTGCTGCCAGCTGGAGCAGTAGTAGCCCCTCTTCTCTCTCCCTTGGTTATAGAGGTTGAGTCCCTGAGACACTGAGCACTCTGAATCCAGTTCTGAAAAGCAAATTCTCTAGGCTGCTGCTGTTCTGGATCATGGTGCTCTGAGACTTCCTTCTCAAAGCAAGTTCTTTCACCTTGGGTACTGCTGTTTTCTGTGATGTTCTCAGGCCATCTTTTCTATTCTATTCCTTTTCAGGAGTGAAGATCTCCTCTTTTACCTTTACTGGAGCTTCCTTCGTGGCCAAACTCAGAATCTTGAATCATTCTTCTGTGCGCTTTACTCGATTCTCAAGATAATCTGGCTAAAATCCCCCCAAAGCAGGCATGCCATGGTTTCTACATTAGGCTGCTTTGAAATTTCTTCTGCCAGGTTAATTAGTCTGCTTCTCCTAATCAGTTTCAAGCAGTCTCCAGATGTGAGAAAAATTCAGAAAATATTCTGCCAATGTATAACGCATATTATCTGGAGTCTAGTAGCCAATGCTATCCTTCAGAGCAGACATATCCTGGTCTTCACTAGCTTTTTGGTCCAATGCTTGACCTGATTCTACCATATAGGACAACCTAAGGTGTTCCAGCTTTATTACACCTGACATCTCCAAATCTTTCCTAACTCTTCCCTTTCCCAGTTCCCTGACAGTTCCAAAGGTTCTTCAGATACATGGCGAGGAGGGAGCCACAGCAACAACTCCACTCTCTGGTGCCAAATTTCTGTATTAGTTACTTTTCTATTGTTGCTCAGGCAAAATACCCAACACCCAAAATTAGAGGAGAAGGGGTTTATTTAGCTGACAGACTGTAGAGGTTTCAGTCTATAATAAGCTGGGTCCAAGGCAGGGATGCCAAATAGACATCACATAGGAGAAACAACATGGTGCACACGCAAGGTAGCAAGGACACAAGGGACCTTAATAGTGTCTTCCTGGTCCTTTTATCTTATTCAGATGATTGGGATTAGGGTAGTGCCAAACCAATCACTCAGGTGTAGTCGTTTAGTAATCACATGCCCTTAATCCTATCATCACACATTCTAGATTTACTTGCCTTCAAAAAGACTGTGTAGGCTTTCGGAGGACATCTAGACACAAGCCACAACAACATTCAAAATGAAGTCTTCAGTGGACTAATGAGTTTAGTGTCCCCATGATCCAATAACCTTGGAAGATATCCACTTCTGAACATAGAAAGGGGGCACTTTTGATCCAAACTATCACTGGAGAATAAGACAAAAGAATGAAGAGCTTTTCCAATAGTGATGAGTAATATGATGTAATAGAAGGAGGAAAGATAGAAACAGAAGGAAAAACAATAAACAGAGTATATAACTAGGGCAGGTTGTGTAAGACCTTGAATGTTGTATGAAACAATTTGGAAAGTTCCTGAAAGCCATAAGAATTATTGCAAAGTTTATTGTAATGATTAATTTCTGAAAAGGATTAGGCAGTGCTTAGGACTTCACTGCTATAGTGCAAGGCAAAAAAAAAAAAAAAAAAAAAAAAAAAAAAAAAACACTGAGTACTTGAGTTATGGTTACAAAAAGCCAGGACTGATTTAAAAGTTGATTCTAATGAAAAAGAATCAGTTTTGTGACATTGAAAGTGCATTATGAAGAAATTAACATCCAGGATGAGTCCGCTAAAAAACATTTTAGCTTTTTACGTTCTTCTTCCTTATCAGACTGAGCAGATAACTTTAAAAGCTATTGTCAGAATCTATTTTAAATGTTTTGTGCCATTTTAGCTATTGTTCCATCTTTCCGAAACTGTTCGATGTATCACATCCACAGTTTCTCAAATTCTTTTCAGTGTATAATCCAGTGAAATCCCAAAGAAATTGCCAGTATGTTCTTTTTTTAAAAAATTGAATGCTTTGTTGGTACAATTTATATACATCTCAAAATCACGTATAATATTGGGGAATTTGTACCAGTATATGACACAAGTTAATTCTCATTTTTACCCATATCCCTACCCACCCACAACTCCCCACCCCCTTTGTACACATTATTTTATTTTCTTTCTGTATCATATTCATTCCTTCCCCTCATTACATTCCCACACCAAATTTCCTATGGAAATTTCCCACTCTATAAAAGCTGTCATACTTTCCAGAGCGCATTTGCATCTACAGGTGTTCATGTCAAAGAGAAGATATGGAATTTGCCTATCTGTGATCTATTGATTCCACTTAGTAGTATATCCTCCAGGTGTCTCCATTTACACCTAAATGGATCGATCTTGTCATTCTTTATGGCAGAATAATACTCCATTTTATAAAAAAACCACATCTTCTTTATCCACTCTCCAGTTAATGGGCATTTGAGTTGTTTCCAAGACTGAGCTATCACGAACTGAGCTGCTATGAACAAGGGTGTACATCTGTCTTTCCAATGTGATTTTAAAAATTCTTTTGGGTATATTCCTAGCAGGGGGATAGCAGGGTCAAATGGGACCCCTAGTCCTAGTTTTCTGAGAAATCTCCACATGGATCTCCACAATGGTTGCACAAGTCTGCAATCCCACCAACAGTGGAGAAGGGTTCCTTTCTCCCCACAGCCATTCCAGCATTTATTGTTGGTTGATTTTGTGATCACGGCCATTCTTTGTGGAGTGAGATGAAATCTCAGTGTTGTTTTCATTTGCCTCTCTCGAATGACCAGTGATGTTGAACATTTCTTCATATGTTTCTTAGCTGCTTTCATTTCTGCCTCTGAGAAGTGTCTGTTCATTTCAGATGCTCATTTTTGAATTGGGTCTTTAAACTTGGGGAGGCTGATCTGTTTGAGTTCTTTATATATTGAAGATAATAGCCCTTTGTCTGATAAACAGCTAGTAAAGATTTTTTCCCATGTTGTTGGTTATCTTTTAGCAGTGCCAGCGATTTCTTTTTCTGTACAGAAGCTTTTCAGTAGGATGAGATCCCATTTGTTGATTCTTTCTGCTAGTTTTTGTGCTATAGAGGTTTTATTCATAAAGTCTCTGCCTAAGCCAATGTCTCCAAGAGCTTTACCTAGCCTGTTTTCCAGCAGGCTTATTGTTTCTGTTTTAATGTTTAAGTCTCGTATCCATTGTGAGTTTAGTTTTGTGCATGGTGAAAGAGATAGGTCTAGCTTTAGCTTTTGGCAAGTTGAAGCCCAATTTTTCCAGCAACATTTGTTAAAGAGGCTGTCTTTCTTCTGTTGAGGATGTTTGGCTCCATTGTCAAAGATAAGGTGGCTTAGTGTATCTGGAGTTGTTTCGTCTTCTAATCTATTTCACTGGTCCTCGGGTCTGTTACTTTGCCAGTACCATGCAGTTTTTATCACAGCAACTTTATACTAGAGTTTTAAATTGGGGATTGTAATACCCCCTTGTCATGTCGTGGTTGTTTAGAATTGCTCTTGCTATTCTAGGTTTCTTGTGGTTCCAGATGAATTTTTGTATTATTTTCTCTAGCTCTGTGAAGTATACCGTTGGAATTTCTATTGGAATTGCATTGAGTCTGTATAGTAGTTGTGGAAGTGTAGCCATTTTGACGATGTTATTCTCCCTACCCAGGAACAAGGGATATCTTTCCACTTTCTGGTTTCCTTTTCTATCTCAGTTTTCAGAGTCCTATAGTTTTCAGAGTAGAGGTCTTTCACTTCCTTTGTTAGGTTGATTCCTAGGTATTTCATTTTTCTGGGTGCTACTGTGAAAGGGATTGACTTCCTAATTTCTCTTTCAGTGAGTCTGTTTGTGTAGACAAAGCCTGTTGAGTTTTGAGCATTGACCCTGTATCCAGCAACACTATCAAATTTGATAATTAAGTCTAGCAGTCTTTTGGTTGAGTTTTTAGGATCCTCTAGATAGAGTATTATATCATCAGCAAATAATGACAGTTTAACTTCTTCCTTTCCTATCTTTATTCCTTTTATATATCTGTCCTGCCTGATTGCTATGGCTAATGTTTCCAGTACTATATTGAACAAGAATGGTGATCGTGGGCATCCTTTTCTCGTTCCTGACCTTAGTGTAAAAGGTTTCAGTTTTTGCCCTTTGAGTATGTTGCTGGCTGTTGGTTTCTCATAAATAGCTTGTAATAAATTGAGATAAAGTTCATCGATTCCAATTCCCTGCAGGGTTTTGATCAGAAATGGGTGTTAGATTTTGTCAAATGCTTTTTCTACATCTATTGAGATAATATGATTTTTGTCCTTGAGTCTGTTAATGTAGTGTATTACATTGATTGATTTATGCATGTTGAACCAGCCTTGCATCCCTGGTATAAATCCAACTTGATCAGGGTGTATGATTTTCTTGATAACTCTGTGTATTCTTTTTGCTAGTATTTTATTGGATTTTTGTGTCATTGTTCATTAGAGAGATTGGCCTGTAGTTTTCTTTTTTGGTGGGATCTTTCCCTGCCTTTGGAATCAAGGTGATGGTTGCTTCAAGGAATGATTTGGGGAGTACTGCTTCCCTTTCAATTTCATTAAAGAGATTGAGAA
>PVIC010040962.1:0-16442 GCA_004025085.1 Thryonomys swinderianus
TTTTTTTTTTTTTTTGAGGCAGGGTCTCGCTTTGTAGTTCAGGCTAGCCCTGAGCTCACTATGTAGCCCAGGCAAGCCTCGAACTCAGCAATCCTCCTGCCTCTGCCTCCTGAGTGCTGGGATGACAGGCATGAGCTACCACGCCCGGCACTGTGGCATGTGGTATTGAGGGCTGGTGGGTGTGGTTCACCATGCCCAGCATTGTATGTGGTTACTGGAATCAAACTCAGTACCTTGTGCTTGTGAGGCAGACGCCGGAGCCACTGAACTAAATCTCAGGCCCCATCTTTAACATTTTTCATCAGTTTTATTTTCTCCATTTTCTTGTTGAAAATTCTTAGTTGTCTGGTAAACCCTGAGTGTCTCATCAAGATTAAAGACAAATGAATAAAAGGAGCTTGGGGGACTCTTGAGTATGTGGGTATGATTGGGCCACTTTTATAAAATTCAAGTAATAGTGAAGTTATCCAAATGTTATCTTTTTGGTTATAACATATTTTAGTACCTTGGTATCATTCTTTCTTATGTGATAAAATCTCAGTGGGAAAAGTTTTTGAATCTTTTCTCTGAATGGTCAAGATCCAGGTGGCTTCCAGAGACCTGGGATCAAACTTGGGTAAGGAAAGAGGAAGAAGAGAACCAGGGACTCTCAGCATTCAGCACGCAATGTACTCACAGTCTGTAGTAAAGTACCACCTCAACTGTGCCTGGTATTCCTCACTTCCAGCATCTTTTAATTTTATTTATTCAAAATAAGCCTCTGGGTATTACAGGGGTGAAAGAGGTTGGTTTCTCATGGACAGAGCCTGGATAAAGAGATCTAGAGATCTGAGAGATTTTCAATAGCTTTCATTCTATTCCTTAAAAGCCTATCTTTTTCAGCATGAATTTTGCAAGTACCAGGGACTAACATTTCTTGAATCTGTACGGATTCTGCAATGTAAATCTTGTTGGCTCTGAGCTTTTCCCAAGGCCTGCTTGAGATTTAGTTTTCTTAGCTCTGCTAAGTCAATTAGCACTGGTTCATTTACTTTCCGACTTTCCAAAGATTGTTGCAGTTTTATTCTCTCCTGCACTCTCTGTCCTTGTGGATCCTAGTGAGGTTTCTGAGGAAATGAAATTAGATGTGTATATTCAATCTACCATCTCATTATCTTCTGCCTCTCAAGTAAAGCACTAGAGATTCATAACTTTAGGAAACTTAGAGTTGTCACCATGGCAAGAATTCAAATATATAAACTACATCTACTTTGGAAATAAGACGCATCAAAATTCTTCAAGAAATTAAATCAAAATAAAGACACAAAGAAATAAAGTTTGTGTTGTTTCTAGTTATCCTTTAATGAAATTATTAAGATCTAAGACATTTATTTTACATGAAGTCTATAAAGTACTTTTGATTCGAGTCTTAACTTTTGATTTCTATTTATTAAATTGTTAAAATAATTAGAGAGTATTTCCCATTCAAGCAATAATTTTCTTATCTTAAATAACTTGAAGTGAGGTGAGCCTGAAGACTTCTGGTTATGAAAGGCATATTGTGACATAAATTGAGATTGGCATTACTTGAAACCGAGAGAAGTATGAAGCTGAACAAACCTGGCTATGTGGTGTGTCCAAAGGAAATTGTGTTCTGTTGGAATGAAATGAGATGGAAAGTACATTATGAACTGCAGCAGAATAATAAGAAAGTTTTTTGCAATAAGTGTACTTATATTCTATAGTAGTTTACTGCTGCTTGAATGTTGCCAGTATTTAGGACATCAAAATAAAATTTAAACATGTCCTACTGGGTTATATTTAACACAGTGTTACAAAAGAGTAAAATTACCCTGCTAGCATGGTTGCTCATCTCAAAAGTTTATAAAGGATGTGTGCGTATTATGAGAGAACATTTCTCAAAAGACATAGTAATTATAAAAATAGGAACTACAGTTACACTTTTTGATCTGAAAGAGCTTATAAGTCAGTTCCTGGAAGCATAGCCAGAGGAGTATATATCTTTTAAATGTGAGTGGAATCTGTAGGGAAGCATGTAAGAAAACTAAAAACTAGAATGATACTGGATCAATTTAAGAGTGACTAAAGTTGAAATTGGCCTTATTTTTTTTTTAGGTTTAGATCTATACATTTTATCAACATTTAGTGAGTAAGTGCTCACTGCAAACCTATGCTTGATGTCTGGTATATATGGTGAAAATAATCATTACTGTTCTCTACTGAATGTATATTATGTGATAGGAATTATGGTAGGAAATTATTAATATGCCTTTTAACATTTACTCCCCACAGGAAACATAACTGGCAATCTCCATTACCTCTAATAGCTTTTTTTCCCAATATTTCTTAGTGGTTTTTCCCATTAGAAATGGAGAATTCATCTTTAATTAGGATAATTCATAGATAATTAATTTCATGAGAAATTATAAACTGCAGTGAAGAACCACAAAGGACATTACTGGTAAACTGTTGGCAAAACCATCCACCACCCCGAGTGTTAAGGAGCCTGGGGTGGTGGAAATTGTCTAAATTTGGAGTTCCTGAGAGGAAAGTTGAGGGATAAGCACAGCCCACCTGGTATTTCCCACCTCAAAGACAGACAATAGAAGAATAAATTGTTCTCCTTCCCTTCCCTCCTCCAAATTTCCTGGTTGTGTTTTTCTATTGGCAAAACTCAACCAAAAATCTGCTGAGCTTGCTCATGTAATTCATACAGTGCAGCCAATCTGGGCAGAATAAGATGGGAGAGGTGGAGCATGGACACATGTGGAGACCAACACAATCTGTGTAGCACACAATATATAGTAAGAGGCAGAGGAAAAATTGAGGCTGGCCATAAGTGATTCCAAAGCCCACAGATATTTTATTGCTTTTAAAAAATTTTAACATAGTTTTTCCTTGAGAAGATCATAATTTAGTGAAAGAAATCATTGTATCAACACCTAAAATACTTCAGCAACTAAATAAACAAGGTTATAAAGATCAACTCATATTTTTGAGACAGGTCTGTCCTTGGGTTATTAATTTCCAAACTCTTGAGTTTTGCTATGCTTTATAGCATATCAGGATCCTGTAATTCCCTTCAGTGTAACTAAACATTTAAACTAGTCTAAACTTGTATCAAAGTCTAGATCCCTAGGGGTTGCAAATTCACTGCTCTGTGGTATCATGGAAAAAATGGCAATGCAGTTATAACCAAAGCTTGAAGGGCTAAAACAGATTTTCAGAGAGGCAAGTTTGAAATGGGTCTAAAATAATCAAGAAACACTAAATGCCAAATTAACATGACATTCTAAAAATTCCATCAGGAAGGTATAAACTAGCAGAGTGTGCCTACCATAAACTGAGCTGAAACTAGACTCAGACCAAAGTCTGATCTCCAAGAACGTGGTCTAGAGGATACAGATGAAAGAATTCTGAATTTGCCTGGAAACTCAGCTTAATCTAAAAGAAAACAAAATTCTAACAGAGGCTTTTATTGCTTTTGACATTTTCTCCTTTTCACTTAAAAGCACTAATATTATTCTCTTCTGGCACAGATCATTCGTCATCAACATGGATTTTTTTTTCTTTAAAACATGTTAAGTGAACTTTGTGGAAGTAAAACGAATGTAGGACTGGAAATATGATCTTCATTTGTGATACAGTATGATTTTTATCATCAAATTTTATTGATCATATAAAACTTCTTGTTAGTCTTTAGTATCTTTTTGGAATTTATCCAAAAGTTGAGACTTATTGCAGATATTAACAACATCACTACGATGAAACAAATGAAAAAATAAATCTGCTTTGGTCTCGCCTCTAAGACTTTGGCAATCTTATTAACATTCCTTAATTATGCAGAACAAATCCAAACACACTTAAGCACAACTCATGCTAAAAATTCCAAGCTCTATCACTCAATGAGTGAATACTTCATTTAATTGTTCTGTGGGATTAAGTTTTTCAATAATGAGAATATTTCCCTTCCATTGCTTTTCAGTTATTGCTATCCTTGACCATAGCAGAATCTAATGTGCAGCCTTGATAATAACACTTAAAGAAACATGAGACCTTTCATGTGTTGAAGACATTTAAAAAATGCAGTCAAATGATGTTCTACACATCTCTGAAGTCAGTAGATTTCTCAAGATAACCATTCAATATTTACCACTTCCTGCTGAGTGAACTAACTCCTTGTGAAGAGAAAGGACTTTACTAAAATTGCCTTGCTTGTTTTGGTGATTTAGTCTCAAACTTTCACTAATCTGTCTAAACATTTAAATTAGTAATTATGCAGCTAGTTGGGGATGCTCCTCTCTCAAATCTACTCCACCACCTCCAAACCCAAATGCTTTGACTCTACATGCACAACACATTCTAAATTCAGCACCCTTTTGCATTTCTCCTTGTTACTTTTACAGCTTCAGGTAGCATTACCTATTGTCATGGAGTGCTGATAAATCCTCTGCAGCCACTAAGGAAAATCAACATTAAAAAAATAACTTAAGGAAGATCTTATCTCCTTCTGAGCTATCTAAGCTTCTTTTCAATCTCTCACTTACCAAGTACAGTGAAATTTCCAACTCTTGAATTTTATTTCTCCTCAAGTGTACCTTCAAACACACTTTCAGAACACAGTGTCCTCTCTATGCCTTGTGCAATGCTGCTTGTTTAGTAAATGCCATTCCAACCATTGAGATACTGCTCAAAAATAACTTCATTTTGTGACACATTTTCAGCTCCCAGGCAATGAAGCCATGACATCGCTGTACTCACATATTAGTACCAAGTTGTAACACAAGTTTTTGTTGTTGTTGGTGGTGGTGTAATATCTTTGACGGTAAGAAATATGTGTTACTCTGCTTTGTATTTCTTGTGTTTACTACCATGGCTGGAACACAAAGGAAGTTTTTATTTTTTCATAATGTCTTGTTTGGTACATTAATTACAATAATGCTCTCTTTGGAAAGGTCAGTTTATACAGCTATATCAATAAGTGGTAGAAACTTCTACAAAGAGATATTTCAGTCTCGGTACTGGTAAGGTGTGATACAAACCTGTTACCTGGGGTCAGGAATGTTGCAGTTTTACAAGTTCCTCTCTGTTTAACACTCTTTTTCATAGAGAGTTGCTGATTGACACCAGCCAGTGGAGTAGTACAATAAAAATGCCTCCCTTCTAAACTGGCTTTGGATGCACAAGGAATATGCACTGGCTCATCACATCACTCTATGCTTCATCTTTGCTTTTTTTTTTTTTTCTTTTTTTTGAGACAGGGTCTCGCTTTGTAGTTCAGGCCAGCCCTGAGCTCACTATGGAGCCCAGGCAGGCCTCGAACTTACAGCAATCCTCCTGTCTCTGCCTCCCAAGTGCTGGGATGACAGGCGTGAGCCACCACGCCCGGCACTGTGGTATGTGGTATTGATGGCTGGTGGGCATGAGTCACCATGCTCAGCATTGTTGTATGTGGTTACTGGAATTGAACTCAGGACCTTGCACTTGTGAGGCAGGCGCCAGAACCACTGAGCTAAATCTCTGGCCCCATCTTTGCCTATTGTAAGACAGAGTGGAGAGACTGTCCGGGTCCTACATGAAATTTCTTGTCTTAGTATTTCTGCCTCAAGACCATTAAGGTTTAGTGAAGTTAAAATCTGCTTAATGTTGAATTGTGGATGGTGTCAGGTAATTGAAATAGATCACTTGTAAATTAGTGAGATTGATAACAGAAAGCGATCTCAATAGGATAGACACGTTTTCAGTCCACTCAACTTTTTCCTGTAAGATATTAATAAGAGGGTTATCTTTGAATGATACCACAGGCCTATTTCTTTCTTATCACTTAGGTGGAGAAATTCACTCTAGAGACAATAGCCAGACCCTCTTGATATAAGTAATCAGCCCTGTCGATAAATTTGTGACTTTCACATAGCAAATAATCTCTAAAGGGAAAGCCTTCAGGATCCAAAGACTTTAACTACAGTTGCTGCATTCAGCCACTCGTTACAGCTGCTCTGTAAGATAACATTCACCTCCCTCTGGTTTCCAGAACTTTTGGTTCTAGTGGCCTTTGATCTAGAAAAGTTCTAAGCCAGCTAGTCTTTTTTTCTGTTTCCTAGTGACTTGTACCATTCTATATATTCACTTTTTCATGGTTCTCTGACCCTTCATCATTTGTCTATGTAACCTTGACTGTGACAGATTCATTAAGGGTAAAAAGAGAATCTTGATATTTTCCAAATCAATTTTTCATTGACTTCATTACAAACCAGTTTCAACTAAATAGAATACCATAATGTTGTCAAATTGACAAGAAAACTAAATTTTGCTTCTGGATAATGTCAGTGAATAACAAATTGCTTTCTTTTGCCTTTCAAGTGCCTTATACAAAGACAAAAAGCAATTTGTTTTGGTAACATTTAGAATCTAAATAGGATGGCAAGGTCTTCTTTTAGTGTGTAAGTATCATGACATTGTTAAATTGAAGTGCTTTATGAAAGAAAGTCTTTCAGTTAATTCATTTATCAAAAAGATTTGTGTTTAGTGATTTATTTTCTTAGTTCTATTTCAAGCATTAATTTGGGGTTAAGGGTCAGGCAGTAAAATTCTGTAACAGATTTTATTAACTTCCTGGGCATACATCAAAAAAATGTTATTCACCAAAATTTACAGAGTCTATGAGGCATTTCTAAAGGAAAAGCATTTTTCTTAAATAAAATAAAAGGCTTAAACTTTGAAGGCTATATATTGTGTTTAATAACTAAAAATTATTGATGTTCAACAGAAAATTTAGCTTTGGTACAAAGCCCAAGAAATATTTACAAAGTTAGTATATCAGAAACAAAGAAAGTGTTTGAAAAGAAAGGATTTCTGTTTCATTTTAATAAATGGTTTACAGATATATTGGAGAACACAAAGTTTCTGTAGTAACAGAGAACATGTATGATTATGGAGATATTGAAATATACATTTCACTAGTTGTTGCTTTTTAATTAATGCATTTTATTAGTTTAAAATAAAATGAATTTATTCATGAGTGAATGTCTATCCACAAATAATTTTTATGTATTATATATCAAAGAGGAATTCAAATTTTTATTTATTTATTTATTTTTTGGAGACAGGCTCTCGCTTTGTAGTTCAGGCTGGCCCTGAGCTCACTATGTAGCCCAGGCAAGCCTAGAACTCAACAATCCTCCTGTCTCTGCCTCCCGAATGCTGGGATGACAGGCGTGAGCCACCACGCCCGGCACTGTGGTATGTGGTATTGATTGCTGGTGGGCGTGAGTCACCACACCCAACACTGTATGTGGTTACCAGGATTGAATTCAGGACCTTGGCTTGCGAGGCAGGCGCTGGAACCACCGAGCTAAATTTCTGGCCCATTTTTTGTTATCTTATGTAACACTTATTGATACAAAAAACATTCAATATAATAGTGAATAAAGAGATTATGTCTAGATTCTATAAATTGGAGATGAGTTTCAAGCAGCCTAATTTCATCATTGATATTATAATAAGATTGTATACAAATTACCATATATGATAGTTTAACAAATTGGTTAAAAAAAACCCACCATGATCAAGAAAACTCAAAGAGAATCAGCTTGAGAACTAGTTTTTGATCAGTTAAAACTAGGGCTTATTTGTTTAAAAACAGAAAACAGCTCTGAGTGTATTAAATTTTGCCACTCTCTTTTGTATTGTTGGAATTGTATCTGAGAAATTACTCAGATGATTTGACAGGCACTGAATGGAGTTCCACAGAGCCCTTAGATCATGGTCATAATTTCTTAGGAATCTTCGATCTTCCAGGCTCAGTGAATGTTAAAGGATATCAAACATTATGAGCATTTCATGGTGAGGATGTATGTAAGTGACAGGACTTAGAAATGTATAATGATTCTTTAAAAAAAATCATCTGGTCTACCTCACTTTAGGCATAGTGAAACTGCACTGAGAATTGGAGGTGGTTTAGCCATGATTACCCAGTAAGGTGAGGTCAAATCTGAGGCTAAAACAGTCTTCCTGACTACTAATTCTGGAGTCTTATGAAGGACATTTTTCCTCTTTCAGGTGATGTTTTGTATTCAGTGTTTTCCTGCTGCTTCTTTTTTTTTAAATTGAATTCTTTATTGGTACATTTTATATACAGCTCACAATCACACACAACATTGGGGAATTTTTACCAGTATATAACACAAGTTAATTTTCATTGCTGCTGCTTCTTGCAGAAATGTTTGCTTCCAAATTCAGATTTCAATCAACAACCTTAGTGAGGTTTTTAAAATTTCATCATACCATTTGGAAGCAAAAATCAATAAAGCATATATATCTTGGCATCAAGAAATATAAAGGTCACAGATGTGTAAATATCATATCTGTTCTATGGTATGAGAAACTGAGGTTGTTAATGAGTTCTGGAATGTATGATGGTTATTACAAAATAGAAAATGTTTAAAGGGAAATGTGGTGGAGGAGTAATGAGGGGTAAACAAAAAATGTGATGGCAATAAAAAAGGGAAACAAAACATATATTTAGGGGTGAGGGGTTGTGGGGTGTGATAGGGGAATGGGAAAAAACGAGAATTAATTTGTGTCATGTACTGGTACAAATTCCCAATAGTAAGTGTGGTCATGATATGATGTGTATATACAATGTACTAATAAAGATAAATTTTTTAAAAAAGAAACATTCTTATCATACATACAGGTCTTTTCCTAATGCCATTTCCCATGACTCTGCTTTACCCAACACTCTGGACATGCAAGTCCAAAGTGACAGCTCTTGGGTCTGCAATTATTTCATCAGTGATTAATCCTGGAAAGGCTTGTAGTCAATAATTTTTCTGCCTTGAATTCTTTACTGCAAACCAGAAATGGCACAAATATCCCAGCAACCAAATATAGAGAGAATATGAACAATTCATGTACAGGAGAAGACATCTATTTTTAATGAACGTTAAGAATTTCAACCTCACTAATACTTAAGTACAAACTAAAATAAAATTCTATTTCAGTCTTGCCGATTAGCAAAATCAATGTGCTGATAAGCACTATTAAAACTTACTCAAGAATAAGAAATCTCATAAGCTCTTGGTAAGAATGTGTAGTTATATGCCCTTGTAGGTGATTAGTTTGTATTATCCACCAAAGTAAAAAATTCACTTTCCCCTCACTACAAGCAGAGATATTTCTATGACTCCAAACAAAGAATATGTGGGCTGATGCTCTTTAACATTCTGTGGGATTATATATGTCCTGGAAATTCATTATAAAGTTAAAAATTCATAACTAAGTCCTTCAAAAACTAGGCACTATCTATCTGTCTATCTATCATATATCTGCCTATCATCTATCTATCTATCTATCTATCTATCTATCTATCTATCTATCTATCTATCTATCTATCTATCTATCTATCTATGCATGCGAACCAGGTCTTTGAGGACTGTGTCAAGTAGACACTGGACAAGTTCAGCTGTTTTACGGTAATAATAATTGTTTGTATTTGGGTATTTTTTAGTTTCTCCAACATATTCAAATTTATTTTCTCATTGGAACTCAGGAAGTGATTGTATTTTTAAAGATTTAAAAAAGATTCAGTTTAGATTCTATTACATTTATAAGAATTTAATTACTTAAGGCAATAAATTTGGTAAGAGTATGCAGAAAAATCATGCATTGGCATCCAGGCTATAAGTCCACACAAAGGTGGGGCACAAAGGGATGGAAGAAGCTACAGGCCAGGGGTGGAGAAAGGAGTCATGGAAGAACAAGAAACTGTGGCCAACAGCTGTGGGCAGTCGGGAATCACCACCTCTTTCAGTAAATATTTTCTATCATTGTCAAGGAATTCTGCCATCCACTCATTTACTTTTGAAAATGACTGCCTTGTATGCAACCCTCCTCAAATCCAGGGAGCAGGAAATCTGCTGAAAACCTAACAATCCACTCCAAAAACAGTATGAGCTAAATATATATTCTGAATATTTTTCATATTACATATTAAATTGGCATTTTATTTCATTGCAATACATTTTGTTTTTATCTATCTCCAACTGATCAAAGAAACATAATATGCAGGAATGGATTGATTTTGAAGGTAACACTTGGCGAAATGCTCAGCATACATTGTAGCCATGACTGTCCACCATCTTGAGACAGTGCTAGAAAGTCATTCTTCCATAGCTGAAAAATATCTTCTTGCAAAAGAATTCTTGTGCTCGCTTCGGCAGCACATATACTAAAAGAATTCTTGCCAGAACATACAGCTAGCCACTTTCCTCTAATTAGCCCTCAAGGAATTGTTTTTAAAGTCTTAATTTTCAGGACACAGATGTAAGCTTAAGTTCTAATTATGAAAGACATGGGCTTCTTTTTGCTTTTCTTTCCCTTGTTATTTCATTTCTTGACAAATGGGACATCCCGCTGTGTTTTCTTGAAGGGTAATTTTCCAAAGGCAGAGGAGAGGTTGGAAAGCAATCGAGCTTTCATGAATGGAAACTGTAAATGCAAAACATTTAGTCTGGCTCTAGGAGATAAAGCCCTGGTTGTGCCCCAGACTAAGCATATTCTAAGAGCAGACAGAAACACATGTGTGCATAGACATATGTGGACATGCACATACATACACACTAATGTAAGAGGTGAATAAAAATATGTTGATGTGAGAACTGCGATTAAGAGAGGAAAATAGCTCAGAAGTACAGGTCTGATAATGTACCAAACACGAAAGAGGAATGGCAGAATTCAAGGATTTTAGCAATGCACAGTTTTAGAGGTACAAGGAAGAGTAGATCTACAAGTAAGAATTTAGTGATCAGGGTGCACATCCAGGCAGAGCTACAGTATCAGGTTGGTTTTTTTTTTTTTTCGTTTTTTATGTTAAGACAGGTTCTTGTTAAGTCTCTAAGCTGCCAAGATTCTTGGCTGTCCAGTATGCGTTCTCTTTTCATTCTGTGCTATGCCACTGTCTTATTTTGGATGAACTAAAAAGGTGTTTTCTATTTCCGTATGTAAATATAGGCTCTTGTATGGCAGTGGCACCCAATGGAATACAAGTAAAAGTCACTTCGTAGTGATTCTGAACGAAACAAAGAGGTATGAGTCTGCTGGCAGGGAGATTTTACTTTTTTCCTGCTTTACTTCCTCTTCCTTCTTACCTGTTAAAGAAGCAGGACATCTGGAGCCGTAGTGACCTTCATGAGAACATCGAGGAGGACGATGCAGATGAAAGGCACAGACTATAGGGGTCAAAAGAGAGAAAGAAAAGAAGCCTGGTATTCCAGTGGTTTCATAGAATCATGTATTGGCTACCTACAGGTTATAGGAGAAAAAGCAAATAAAAAAGCCCTGCCATCTCAAAGGTTTAATCTGTTTGCTTTCAGTTCTCCATTAGGAACAACTGAACGCGGTCCCCAACTGGTGCAGGTAATCTTTCGAAAAGGAGCGACCCAAATAAGGCTTGAACATTTGAGGTGCTTTTACTCCTGAGAGTAAGGCTCTGAAACTGTCCCGCCACTTACAGTAGTAACCACTAAGTAGCACCAGCCAGCGCTCAAGCGGGGAGGCAAGTGTGTCATGCACGCCAAGGAAAATGCAAGGGCGACCACATCCAAGTGCGTGGCGTCGACGGCTACGTGGACGTGCTGGCAGCCCTCCTTCCTCAGAACTGCCCAGGCCAACATCATTCCCTTCCGTTTCCACTTGCAAGACTACTTTTCAAGTGGAGTCGTGGAAGGAAGGGCCCCAGGATTACTTCAGATGGTGGCCCAGGGAAATGAGGGCGGCGGCACGAACAGAGGAACAGAGTAGGCTAGGCCTCGAACTTCCCCCGGATCTCGGTCGTCTCTGGCCTCCACTCCTCTGTGCAGCCCGAGTTTCATGTCGTCCTTGTTCTCCTCCTCCGGCCCATCTCTTTGCTTCTGGCCACATTACCTGATAAACACAGCTACTTCTTGCCTCTGACGTTTCAGCTGTGCTGCTTTCTCTCAACGCTTCTCCTTCCTTCCCGCCTCCTCCTCCTCCTCCTCTGTGACGTGCCTTTGTCCCTCAGAGCGCTTACCGGAAGGAAGCGCGTCGTCCGGCCGCTGCCCGTGCCCCTTCTCTAACCATGGCCTGCTCTCCTCCATCACAGGCCTTGCGCAGGGGCTGTCACTGTCCGACGTCTCTCTTCTGGCCTTGTTAGCTGGGAGCATGAACGAAGGATGGATCCATTTCTGTCCCTAAGCCCTTGCACAATGCCTAGTATTTCGTAAACGTTAAATATTTCTGGAAGAAATTAATGTCCTAAATTACCGAAAACACTCTTTTGCTATGTTTCTACATTTGTGGTGCTTCTCTAGAATTGATGTTAAGAAAAATATGCCTTTACGGTGATTTGCTGCTATAAATCCAGGAACGAATCAAGCTTAATTAGGTACTGAGTAAACTCTAAAATGATTTTAGGTTCAACACAAAGAGGGAAATATCACGGAACTTTCTTCTGCATCTTAATGTTTATGGGTAATTTCGTACGGTGGTTCCCACGCGCCCCTTTGTTATTTTTCACACATAATTCTGCTAAGCATTTAGATCAAGTGGACTCTGTGTGATTTACTTTATGATTAGAGGCTGAAGAAAGATACTGAAGTTAAAATGAAGGTCTGGGGGGGGGCTCGGCTGCTCTCCCCCCGGCGGGTGCACAGGTCTGGAAAGACGCGCGAGGAGGAGCTGCGAGCCCAGCCAGCGCCCTCTGTGGGCCCAGCTGAGTACAGCGTTCCTTCCCGGTCTCATCTGAGGAAGATCTTCAGTCCTTCGGCAGCGGTTAATCAGTCACTCGGGGGTGGAAGGTCTTCTCTACCTCTGGGGCGGGTAAGGGGACCAGGGGCTTGAGCACAGGATTCGTCCGTATACAGGAACAACGTCGTGTACATACATACCATGGCTGAGCAGAAACATGCAGCATGCGTTTAAATTTTTAAAGTATCACAGTAAGAGATGCATTAACATTAATTCTCCTTAAATTCTCACTGGAGCTCACTTTTCTTACCATTTATGCCATGTTCTGAAACAATTTTGGGAGTTCTCTGTCATGGGGAACTTTCGAGGCATGACCAAAACTACAGGCGATGCTGTTGCCAAGCGCCTTTCCACAGAAAGGGCGGCTCATGAAAACGCAGAGCTGGGTCCTCATCCACGTTGTTCACCATCTCTGGCGCTGGGACCCGGCTGGCCATTCTGTACTGTTCATATGACTGCGAAAGGTAAATGCTTTCAGTTCACTCAGGACGCCATGGCAGCCGGAACAGAGAAACTGGAGCAACTCATGAGCAAAGACTTTCACATCATTTCAGAAAGCGACACAAATGATGAGATAAACAAAGGAGAATAGCTGGGGAATTAATGGCAATATATGCTTAACTGTAATGATGTTTCAACTTGCGACACTCACTGTGTTTTGTGATCACACCTCATATATATCATGGCACGTGCAAGCATGGAAGAAATAGCTGTAATGAAGGTACATCAAAGATTGGTCATGAGATAAATATGGTAGGCTTATTTATGGCAGTGGAGACGTCTATTTGTAGACTTGCATTATGAATTGGGGTCGCTTGGATTGTTAAATAACAGTCACTGATACACCCCCAGAATTCTTGATTTAGTATGTCTGGCATAGAGAACGAGAATTTGTACTTTCATTATCCAAGTACTAACCAGGCCGACCCAGCTCAGCTTCTGAGATCAGATGAGATCAGGCATGTTCAGGGTGGGATGGCTGTAGACAAGAATTTATACTTCCAATAAGTTTCCAGATGGCGATTCTGTGCCAGTGGGAAACACACTTTAAGACAAATTACTCTTTTTGTTTAACTGAGTTTACTAGTACATTTTACATATATGTTATGATCACATTCAACATTTAAAATTTGTAACTGTGGGCCGGAGGGTTAGCTCAGTGGTTCTGGCACCTGCCTCACAAGCGCAAGGTCCTCAGTTTGATCCCAGTAACTACATACAATGCTGGGTGTGGAGACTCACGCCCACCAGCCATCAATACCACATACCACAGTGTCGGGCGTGGTGGCTCACCCCTGTCATCCCAGCACTCGGGAGGCAGAGACAGGAGGATTGCTGAGTTCGAGGCTTGCCTGGGCTACACAGTGAGCTCACAGCCAGCCTGAACTACAAAGTGAGAGCCTGTCTCAAAAAAACAAAAATTTGTAACTGTACATGATATATTTTGATTCTCATTTTTCTCTTTCCCCTGTCCACACTACAGCCCCCTTCTATAATGCATACACACACACACATATATATATGCATACATACATATAGAAGTATATATGCATACACATGTATATACATATACATGTATGCATAAGCACACACATGTATGTATGCATGTATACACACATGTGTATATGTCTGCATATACACATATATGTATGTGTATATACCTATATGTATGCATATATATGTATGCTTTGTTTTCATTTTTACTACCAATTTTCTTCTTTCCATTCTTTACTTCCCCCTCTCCCTTCCCTTTCCCTTTGAACATTTTCTTTCTATTTCACAATACCTATCATACATTCTGGACCTCATCCAGACCAACATCTTTATTTTCTCATACTAGAGAAATGATATGGTATTCACATATCTATGTCATATTTATTTTGCTTATGAGTATGCCCTCAAGGTAAATCTATTTGAATATAAGTGACTCAAATTTGTCATTCTTCATGCCTGAGTAATACTCATTTTATTTAAAAAAAAAACACATCTTCTTTATCCAGTCTCCCATTGATGAGCATAGGGGCTGATTGTAACACTCACCTATAAAAAACTGAGCTGTTATAAACATGGGTGCATATAAGTTACTGAAGTATGATTTTTTTAATTCTTTTGTGTCTACACCTATCAGGGAAATATCAGGGCCAAATAGGACCTCTAATACTAGCTTTTTGAGAAATCTCCACATTGACATCCAAGGTGGTTTCATCAGTCTACACTTCCATCAACAATCAAGAAGGGTTCCTTTCTCCCCACAGCTCGGCCAGCATTTGTTGTTGGGTGGTTTCAAAATAGCAGCCGTTCTTTGTGCAGTGAGATGGAATTTCAGTGTTGTTTTCATCTGCATCTCTCAAATGATCAATGACATTGAACATTTCTTCATAAGAACATTTCTTTGTTGCCTTTACTTCTTGATCTGAAAAATGTCTGTGCATTTCAGATGTCCATTTGTTGACTGCGTCTTTAAACTTGGGGGAGCTGATTTTTTTGAAGTTGTGTATTTTAGATGGTAGTTCTTTGTCTGAGGAACAGCTGATAATTTTTTCCCAATGTGTAAGTTGCCTTTTTTCTCTGTTGGAGGGTCCTCTTGCTGTGAAGAAGCTTTTTAATAATATGAGACCCCAATGGTTGATTCTTTCTATTAGTTTCCATGCTGCTGAGGTTTTGTTCACAAAGTCTTTCCTTAAGCCAGCATCTCCAAGAGTTCTACCTAACTTGTTTTGAAGAAGGTTCAGTGTTTCTGTTTTAATATTAATATTCAGGCCTCTAATCCACTTTGATTTTATCTTGGTGGGGTGAAAGGCATGGATCTAGCTTTAATGTCTGCCAGACTGAAACTCAGTTTTTCTAGTATCATTTGTTAAAGAGGCTATCTTTCCTCCATTGACGATAACTGGTTCCTTTGTCTAAGGTGAGGTAGCTTAGTATATCTGGAGTTGCTTCTACATATTCTAGACTGATCCTTGGATCTGTTTCTTTGCCAGTACTATGCTGTCTTTATCACAGTGACTTTGTAGTATAGTTTCAAGTTGGTGATTGTGATACCCCCTGCTATGCCCTTGTTTCCTAGAATTGGTTTTGCCATTCTAAGTCTCTTCTGGTTCCAGGTGAGTTTTTAGATCATTTTCTCTAGATCTGTAAAATATGTTGTTGGGGTTTCAATTGGGATTGCATTGAATCTATATAACAGTTGTGGGCATATAGCCATTTTGGTGATATTGGTTCTTCTTACCGAGGAGCAAGGGATATCATTCCATTTTCTGATATCATCTTCAGTCTCTGTTTTTAAGAGTGCTGTATTTTTCAGAGAAGACAAACTACTCTTGATGCTTTAATGAACATTATTATGGTTTGTATTTAGAATAAAATCTTAGATTATAGGAGTAAGTAAAATACTGCAAGGCTAAGTTATATTCTAGATCTAGGTACAGGGTAAAGAAATAGAAGGTGTGACCCTTTACCCCAAATAAAAAATTGTGACCTAGCAGTGCCAGCGACTTCTTTGGCTGTGCAAAAGCTTTTCAGTAGGATGAGATCCCATTTGTTGATTCTTTCTGCTAGTTCTTGTGCTAGGGAGGTTTTATTCATAAAGTCTCTGCCTAAGCCAATGTCTCCAAGAGTTTTACCAAGCCTGTTTACCAGCAGGCTTATTGTTTCTGTTTTAATGTTTAAGGCTCGTA
>PVIC010040963.1:0-16293 GCA_004025085.1 Thryonomys swinderianus
ATCCCAGCACTCAGGAGGCAGAGACAGGAGGACTGCTGAGTTCGAGGCTTGCCTGGGTTACACAGTGAGCTCAGGGCCAGCCTGGACTACAAAGCAAGACCCTGTTTCAAAAAAAAAAAAAAAAAAACCACACAAACTGAATCTTTAGCCAGAATAGGACAATGAAGCCAGCATTACCAACAGCTGAGTTAGGTGGAAATATCATAGACAGTCAGACAGGCCTCGGCCCTTGGAGTCAGAATAGAAGATGAGGACACATTACCACCGTGACCAGAGGTGCAACTGTTTAAGGTCAGAACTCAAGATAAGACAGAATGACCGACCTATATCCTTCCCTGAGGGAGAAGTGATAACCATAACCCCTGGCCCAATGAAGTCTAGATATATGAAGTGGCACCTGCTTCCCCATTGGATCAATATTACTGAAGTGGCTATCCACTTGTAATCTTTTTGGTTGATCCTAACTTTCTCCCACATTGTACCCACCTTGTGATTTTGGTCTATAAGACTTCCCCTGTGAAGTGGGGACCCTCTCAATCCATTTGTGTCCCCTCCTGACTCTCTCAGGAGCTATATCTTTCCTTTCAATAGATACTTCCTACTTTTTTTGTTTGTTTTCTTGAGACAGGGTCTCGCTTTGTACTTCAGCCTGGCCCTGAGCTCACCATATAGCTCAGGCAAACCTTGAACTCAGCAGTATTCCTGCCTCTGCCTCCAGAGTGCTGGGATTACAGGCTTCAGCCACCAAACCCAGCATTTGTGATATATGGTACAGATTGCTGGTGGGCATGAGTCACCATGCCCAGTATTGTTGTGTGTGGTTATTGGGAATTGAACCAGGGACTTTGCTAAATCTCCGGCCCCAGTATTTCCCACTTTAACCTCTGTTGCTCCTGACAATTCATTCCTCGATTTTGGTGAACACAAACTTGGCGTATCTGACATCTAGCAGTTTAGGAGTTATATTATTTTCATTGTATCATTTGGAGGTCCTAAATCATCCCCACTCAGAGAAATGAAGGGACTAGGTTACAGTGGGGACCTTGGACCATGGACAATTTTTTATGCTGGATCCAGTCCCCACGTGTTCTACAATAAGGCTCCTTTCTCTCTAAAGTAGCCTCATGACTCCAGGTCACCCCTGTCCATACACATACACAACATGACGGGTAATGACAGGATGAATAGCCCAGCTTCTCAGAGCCCCGGCAGAACTTCAGGGCAACTCAAGGTGAGACGTAAGGAAAGTTCTAAGAGTTAACATCTACTGAGCGCTTATTATATGCCAGGACCTGTTTTAACTGCTTCACAAATACAAATAAGTCAAATCTTCAAAAGAATCTCCATTTTATCATTAAGGAAAATCCAGGCACAGAAGGGTAAAGTAACATCCTCAAGCTTGCTCGGCTTCCAAGTGAGGATTTCAACACAGGCAGTTTGCACCCTCAAGCAGCCTTCTAGCCACACTTTCTCCGCAGAGTGTCGAGAAGGGCTGTGGCAGGCGTATGGGAGGCCTGCGAGCCTCTGTAAGGAATCTCCACAAGTCAACCGAGCAGTTCCGCTCTTATCAGCTTTACAAATTGCATTTGTGTTTGAAGATTTCATTTAGATACAGAGTTCTGTTTCTCAACCCGCGATAGGCAGTGGCACTGACTGAGGGATTTTGAGCTGGAGGGTGATCTGGTCTGATTTGCCTTTTAGGAGGATGGTGAAGGCAGCAGCGGGGAGGATGAATTGGTGGCATCTGCGCGTAGATACAGAGCAGGGGCTCAGACTAGAGACGAAGAGGTTTGATGTAGATCAGTGCAGCAGGGATGAAGAGCAGAACTGGATGTGAGGTATATTTAGGAGGGGATTGGACAGCATTGGAGAGACTGGATGTGAACCAAGAGCGCATACTCAAGGATGTACGTCATGCAAGGTCACTGGCGCACATGCGCATGTGCATGCGTTGGCACTTACGCACTGTCCAAGTGCTACGTGTTAGCTCAGGATGGGAATGCAGGGCCCCAGATACACACGTGCACCTGCACGCTTGGTGAGACCATTCCCTGTCACCTCTGCAAAGCTCCTGCTCTCACTGCCAGAATGCTGGTCTGACACAGGAAGTTGTTCCGTCTACTACAGATCGATGCTTTATGGATCTGTCTCAGCGGTTCTCAGCCTATGGTGCGTCATCCCGCTCCTCACCGAGAAGAGTTTAAAAACGTGCAAGGACGTGGCATGGTTACAATGACCTGAGTGTGTTACTGACTTTTAATGCTTAGGGACTGAAGTTGCTAAACATACAGTAGATAACTGCTCTGCCCCAAATACCAAGAGCATGGCCTCTGAGAAATACTGGGAAAGCTCTGGTCTGGGAGTCTACTCATGAAACAGCCCCTCCTCTTACGCCCTGGGACAAATTCGTTAACATCTCAGAGCCTCAGTTTCTCCACCTGTAGGATGGGCATCTTCCGCCTGAATTCTTGCATTGGTTCAGCCAAGCAACAGCACTGCACCTCACATGTGAGCAGCTCTTGATAAGCACAGTTCCCTTTCCTTGTTTGGCATTGCATCTCTTTTCTGAGCTTCCTTTTATGGGTCATGAACCAGTGTGCTAATTTCCAAGAAGCAAATGTTGTTCCTACCCCTCTCATGACCCTGGGCATAAGGCAGGCCAGTGCAGGGGCTCATGATTGACAGCGAAATGTCCCTTGAAATAACTCAGGAACAGCCTGTGGAAGTTACACTGTCAGAAATTCCACCTCAGAAAGAGCTGGTGCCAGCACAAGTGGCTGTCAGCCCATTGTATTTATAGAGACAGAAGCTGTGTGGATGAATGAATAGTTCATGCCCAGGGGGTGTGTAGCCACTTCTTTACTTTAGAGTTAATCATCTTACAAGGAAGTTACTAAGCCCCTTGCCCTCTCAGGTTTTATAATCAGTCTTTTGAGATGATAATAAGAGCTATTTACCAGTGATTGAGTCCCTACTAGCTTTAAGCCCCGAGCTACTTCTTTTTTGTGTTATTTCTGTGCTATCATTATCTCCCATGGGTTCACACTTGAGTTTGGACCTCTGTTCAAGCTCACTCTGTTCCTGAGCCAGTGATGTGCTGTGTTTGACTATTTTGATGCATGCTAAGGTCCAAGGCAGAAGGAGGGCTTAGATGTACAAGGTCTGGGTTCCATCCTCAGCATTCCCACCAAAGGAGAAAAAACGATATGTAAACAGTCTTGGTGCCAAGTTGGCAAATCTTCCCATTTCTTATTCTTTTTTCAGAAGCATCTTAGCTATTCTTGGGTCTGTGCTGGATATTACGATAATTTTTTTTTTTTTTGAGACAGGGTCTTGCTTTGTAGTTCACGCTGGCCCTGAGCTCACTATGTAGCCCAGGCAAGCCTCAAACTCAGCAATCCTTCTGCCTCTGCCTCCCAAGTGCTGGGATTACAGGCGTGAGCGACCATGCCCGGCGATATTAAGGTAATTTGTTTCACACAAAACTTCTTTGAATTTGAGCCACAGATTTAGCCCAGTGGTTCTGGTGCCTGCCTAGCAAGCACAAGGTCCCTGGTTCCATCCTGGTAACCACATACTGGGTGTGGTGGCTCATGCCTGTAATCCCAGAATTTGGGAGGCAGAGGCAGGAGGATTGCTAAATTTGAGGCTTGCCTGGGCTACATAGTGAGCTCAGGGCCAGCCTGAACTGCAAAGCGAGACCCTGTCTTAAAAAAAAAAAAAAAGAACTTTGGATTTTGAATGCAGTTCCCTTAAATATGTTGAGGGAGAGGTTGCTGACACCTTTACAAAGCAGATGACTCTTCCTGCCCACAAAAAATGGTTCTTTTTGTATTTATTCAGCCAGTCTATCTCCTTTACTTGAATTTTATATCCCATGACCAATATAATGTTCTTTCATCTTATTTCTCTTTTTTAAAATTAGTGCATTTTTGTAACAAGAAATTGTGATGTTCATTTTGAGGTGCTGATAGTGTATATAATCAACCTTTTTGGGTCATTTTTGGTCCCTTTATATCTCCCTCTCTCCTTTTCCTCCTCTTTTTCTCTGGTCCCCCTCACCCACTCTAAGAGTCTCTTTTCTAAATCACCTATTATCTCTCCTTTTTTATTTCTAAAATTTATTTACATTTTAGTTTCTCATATAAAACATGATCATTTACTTTCTGTGTCTGGCTTATTTCTCTCTGTACTGTGGATTTGAGTTCCATCCATTTTCCTGTAAATGACAAATTTCCATTCTTCTTTATGACTGAATAGTATTTTGTTGTATACACAGTGTGATCAAAGGTATACAACAGAAGACGCATTCCCATTAAAACACTCCCCTTCACTTCCAACACAGTCATTCTATCATTACTGCTACTTTCTGAAGCAGTTCTGGAAATCCTCTTTCATGTCTTTGTTATAAACAGCATGTGTGAGGCCATTCAGAACCAGGCTTTGTAAGGAGAAAAAAAAAAAAAAAGCTTTATTCCTGTCCAGGTGTGAACAGAAACTGAAGTTGGGGGCAGATTTCAGCAGCTCTCTAAGAAGAGGCAGTTTCATTTCATCTGTATGTGGATGGGCTGACACTGAGAGAGAGAGAGGAAGAGAGAGGGAGGAAGGGAGATCAGCAGTTAGTGGGGCAAGAAATTAAGTTTCAACAGGGATGGGAAGGGGCTATGATCTTAATAGGGAATGTGTGTAACTGATGGCCCAAGGACAGTCAGCGCAGGTGTGCAATCATTGGACTTCTCTGTGCCAAGGAAATTGTATACTCTGTTCTAAATTTTCTTTACAGTGCATCTGTGCTAGTAGCCTGTTGTCTGCAGAGAATAGCCTGTTTGTTGGTGAAGGTCTCATTTAGTTCAAGCATGACAGTCTTTAGTTGTGCTGTTGTGGTTGTTTTAACGTCCTGAATTGATTCAAAAAATCTACTCTTCATTGTCATTTTGACCTTGGGGGAAGTCACATGATTTCAGATACAGTGAATAAGAAAAGAACACATTGTGATGTTTTTATTGGTCAGAAATTGTTGGAAACAGTTGATCAGTGAAGAATAATGAAAACTATGGTTTAATGTATAAATTAAAAATGTATTACAGTAAAAACACATTGCTATTAATAACCTTCAAAATACTCCCCTTGCTAAGAACATGTTTACCTCACTGTTCTTGGCAAGATATCTTTCAGTGTAATAAGTTTTTTTTTTTTTTTTTTGAGACAGGGTCTTGCTTTGTAGTTCAGGCTGGCCCTGAGCTAACTATGTAGCCCAGGCAAGCCTCAAACTCAGCAATCCTCCTGTCTCTGCCTCCAGAGTGCTGGGTTTACAGGTGTGAGCCATCACGCTTGTCTCAGTGTAATAAATTTTAAAAATATAAACATTTGCCAGGCACCGTAACTCATGCCTGTATTCTCAGCTCTTGGGAGGCAGAGGCAGGAGGATCACTACGAGTTCGAGGCTAGCCTGGGCTACATAGTGAGTTCAGGGCCAACCTGAACTACAAAGTGAGGCCTTGTCTCAAAAAAACAAAACAAAACAAAACAAAAAGTAAACATTCATCATATCTTTTGATCATCCCACCTTACATATATACCCTGCATTTTCTTTATTCTTTTATCCACTGATAAAATTGTGAATTGTACAGCTATAAACATAGGTATGCGTGTATCACTGTAGTATGTCTTTAATTCTTTGGGGAATATACCTAGGGGAGGTATAGCTAAGTCAAATAATATTTCTATTTTCAGTTTTTTGAGGAATCCCCATACAGATTTCCATAGTGTTTTTACTAGTTTACATTCCTGTTAACAATGTGGGATAAGTAGTCTTTATTTTTCAAACCAGTTCAAATTGAGCTTTCCATTCCTCACAACTGAAAGAATCTTAAGTGATACATTACTAAAACATATTTTAAAAATAAAATCAATCACCCACTTTCGACTAGCCAGTGTTGTTAGCATTTCATTACATTTTTTACACCTTTTCCCTTTATTGTAGCTATATATTTTCTCACAGATAAATTAGCTTATAAAATTTTGTATTCCCTTTCTCTTTAACACTCTAACATAAGCATTTTCCTTGCCATTAAAAATGTTTTATAACATTTCAGTTGGTAAAAAACACGTAATGTAGGGGTCGGAGTTTTAGCTCAGAGGTTCAGGCGCCTGCCTCGCAAGCGCAAGCAAGGTCCTGAGTTCAATCCCGGTAACCACATAAAATGCTGGGCGTGGTGACTCACGCCCACCACAATCAACCAGCAATCAGCACCACATTCCACAATGCCGGGCATGGTGGCTGACACCTGTAATCCCAGTACTCGGGAGGCAGAGACAGGAGGATTGCTGAGTTTGAGGCTTGCCTGAGCTACATAGTCAGCTCAGGGCCAGCCTGAACTGCAAAGCGAGACCCTGTCTCAACAAAACAAAACAAAACACATAATGTAAGATGTGTCTATGTAACAGTTTTTAAGGATATATGCCAGTGATGTTAATGATGTTCATATTGTTTTCAAACAGCTCTCCAGAACTTTTCCATTTTGCAAAACTAAAATTCTATAGCCAGGTGTGGTGGCTCACGCCTGTAATCCCAGCATTCGGGAGGCAGAGACAGGAGGATTGCTGAGTTCGAGGCTTGCCTGGTCTACAGAGTGAGCTCAGGGCCAGCCTGAACTACAAAGCGAGACCCTGTCTCAAAAAAAAAAAAAAAAAAAAAAACTAAAATTCTATCCCTTTCTCTCCCTCCCCCAAGCCCTGGTTCCAAAAATCATTTTAATGGTTATAATGATATCATTTGGCCTTATGAAAAAAATCATCCTTCTTTTGTGGTATAAAAGAGGTTTGTATTTTTTTTCTTCCTAAGGTTCTCATGGGTATTTATCTCACTGGCCTGAGATAAATTTTATATTAATTGCTTAGTTGGAGTTTCTAGGCCATCAAGGGGTGTAAATTCAACCATCAAGCCTATGTCAGGTAAAGATCCGTGAGTAGAAATTCCCTAAGGAAAGTGTCTTCCTTGACATCTCTCTCTGTGTGGGAGATGAAGGTGGCGAGTTTCTATCTAGCCTAGTATAGGATGTAGCATTAGGGACACGCTCATATTCCATAGCGTCTGTCCCCTCCTCACCAGTGTACCCCTCTGGTGGCTCTCCACGGAGGGCTTTCACTTGGTTCATGGGTGAAATAAGCCAGAAGGGCTAGAAGTTAAGCTTCCTGAGAGTGATTCCCCCCACACACACAATGAAAGGGAAGAGAGGGACTGGCACCATGATGGACACTTGGACACTAATACAACCTCTGCTGAACTCCTTCCTCTCCTTGTCTCTCTTCTCTATTTCTTTACCAGTGCTGCTTGGGATCACCTTCCAAACAAGCTACTCATACTCAAATCCTTCTTAGGGTCCTAAGAAAACTAGGGCCAAAAGTCATCCAAGGAAGCAGATCCTCAGCATGGAATTCTGAGGTTGCGTCAGCTGCAGATTCAGTGTCAGTCAGTGGTATGTGGGGTGGTGATGCCAGCAGTCACGCTACCTTATCACAATTAATACAACCCTCCCTTCTGCATGTGATGCATGGAGAAGGAGACACCGTGCTTCACTCAGTAGCTCCAGCACCTTTAAGATACAGGGGCAAAGGTAATTATAGGGATAGCAGACTTGGCTGCCTATTGTTATCTGCCATAGAAACCTAGAAGGAAAAAAAATAGCAAGCTCATGTCAGCCTACTATCAAATCAGGACACATTGTGAAGGCCACAGGGCCTGCATGACAATGTTTAAAGTGATCCTCATCTCCTGCAGCTAGAGGATAAACTGTGTTAAAAATTAGGGCACAATTTGATTGTAAGAGTGGTAGAGTTAGAATAGAAGATGAATTCATAGCCTTAAAAAGTCTTTTAGGCCCAAACCAGGATCCTGGCAAGGTGAGATCAGGATCCCAATATATGTGGGAGGAACATCTGGGAACATACCTTGGAAAACCTGGAACCCTCTGAGCCAGTGGAAGTTGTGTCCCTCCCCTCTTCCCCACCACTTGTTAAGAGAACAGCCCCCCAATGCCACCCCTCCTTGCTTCTAGACTGCTAACGCTGTCAGGCACAGCTTCAGTGGGGACATTACCGTCTTTGTCATAGAATAAAAAGGATTATTAATCCAAAGAGCACAGAGCACAACTCCTCTATGAGAAACACATGTGGGAATGAATTCTCAGATCGCTAGATCCATGAAGTTGGACTGTTAGGCTGAATGTGTAAGCTCTGATGATACAGAGACCCTCCATGGCTGGATCTACTCCTAATATGAAACTGTTCCTCAATGCTTAGAACCATGATGGTGTATGAAAAATTAGACAGAGAGGCCTTCACAGAGTACTGAGAAGGAAGTGAAAAGCTCAAGGGAAATAACCATGTTAGAATGGATTTATTATGTAATACCAGAGAACCCTCCAGCTGATTATATTGCCTGGGAGGGCTCAGAAGACATTTCCTTCATTAAAGTAATGAGGAATATGCTCGTGACGGGGCTTGGCAGTGACTGTCCTCTGGTCCAGGGTTGGTGGTAACAGATGTTCTATGGAACTGAGGTCCCCTGGTTTCAATGAGATGATAGACTTCTAAAATAGCATAGATCATAAATAATAAACAATGATGTTTTTTGGGACAAGAAAAATGAATGGGTGATGGGAATGCTATTTAACGTATATGATCAAAATTGACTAAGAGAGGGTCTTGAGATTTAGCTCAGTGGTTCTGGCACCTGCCTCACAAGCACAAGGTCCTGAGTTTGATCCCAGTAAACACATACAATGCTGGGCGTGGTGACTCACGCCCACCAGCAATCAATACCACATACCACAGTGCTGGGTGTGGTGGCTCATACCTGTCATCCCAGCACTCGGGAGGCAGAGACAGGAGGATTGCTGAGTTTGAGGCTTGCGTGGGCACCATAGTGAGCTCAGGGCCAGCCTGAACTACAAAGCGAGACCCTGTCTCAAAAAAAAAAAAAAAATTGACTAAGAGAAAGTGAGCAGAAAGTTGGCTGTGGTAAAAATTAAAAAAAAATTCATAGAACTATGATTTTCCACCTATTTCCAGTTTGTGGAGCACTTGATGAGAGGGTCTCTGCCCCTTGACGAAGGACTCTTACTACATCATATCAAGCACTCCTCACTCTTTTTCCCAAAAGGGCTTAGAGTAATTAATCACAGTAATTATACACTATTGCCCTAGAATATCCGTGTCTTCGGAAGGCTACTGGGTATAGCCTTCATAGCTTTGAACTACAAAGCGAGACCCTGTCTCAAAAAAAAAAAAATCCTTGAACCCCTGGTAAGATACTAGGGTGCCAGGGCCGGAGGGTTAGCTCAGTGGTTCCGGCGCCTGCTTCTCAAGCACAAGGTCCTGAGTTCGATCCCAGTAACCACATACAATGCTGGGCGTGGTGACTCACGCCCACCAGCAATCAATACCACATACCACAGTGCGGGGCGTGGTGGCTCATGCCTGTCATCCCAGCACTTGGGAGGCAGAGACAGGAGGATTGCTGAGTTCGAGGCTTGCCTGGACTACCTAGTGAGCTCAGAGCCAGCCTGAACTGCACAACAAGACCCTGTCTCAAAAGGGGAAAAAAAAAAAAAAAGATACTCAGGTGCCAGAAAGTAATAGGTAAATCCTTCAAAACTCATGGAGCCTTCCATATCAGTGAAATTTTTGGGTGCCCAATATTGTGGGTCTGTGAGAATATCCCCACCAGGTAAAGGGGAAACTGTCTTGTTGAAATGGACCACCAGTCACAAGAGAAGACTCTTTATGGAAGTATGTATTAGAGACAGGTGGAATGCACTGAAGCCTAGCTTCTCCTACATCTAGAACTATCTCCTGATAGTCCCATAATTTGAAATATGGACTAAAACTATATCCATGTGATCATGCCAACAATCCATTCACCCATCTCTCCATCCATCCATCCAAACACCCATCCATCCATCCACTCATCTACCCATCTATCCATCCACCTACCCACCCATCTATTCATCCATCCACCCACCATCCATTTATTTGGTCAGGCAATCAACACTGACCATCAAGGACCCAACACTGGAAACAGCACTGGCCACTGGTCTAAGCACAAGATATACAAGGTGGCCAACAAAACAGCAGGTCCTGCTCTCACAAATCTCATGTTACAGCCATACATGGAACTGGATAGCCCCTGAGTCTTCCTGCCCCTCTCCTCTTGCAGTTTTGATCTTCAGATGGGACAGTCACTCCTTCAAGGCGGGTCCCTTGGCACCCTCAGAATGCAATTAGAATGATCCAGATAGAGACTGTCAAGTGTGTACTTTCGCAAAGAGACAATCTGGATTTAATTAGAGGATTCCATTAACCCATTATTCAATCAGCTGAAAGGCCCTCTAACCTGAAAATTTGGAAATGCAAAGGGAGGCAGACACAGTCAGGGAGATTTTTAATTTGTAAGCATCCGAGGCCAGATTACAGCTAGCTCCACATGCACCGTTAGTGCTCTCCAAGCCTTTTGCCAGTAATTATTGTAAAAAGCTCTGAGAAACCTCAAGCATAATCACAGTTCCAGGAAAACACATTAGACAGCATATTAATTACATGGGTTACTGAAAATACCGTGGACAGGGCAAATAACTGCATAAGGGTTAGGGCCATGGGACAGCCAGGATGAAACAGTGTACTTCAAACCTATAAAACTGCAAATCATGATGTCTGGGGAACTGTCATCTGACACCCAGATGGCCTGAGGAGAAAACACAGCTGATGGAGAGCCTGATGGTCAGGGGATTCTGCTAAGGTGCTGAGCCCCATCGAGGAGGTGTGGCCTGCCCTGGAAAACCTCTGTGGGGCTGAGAAGGTGCAGTTAAAATACAAACAGCTGCCGGGAGTGGTGGCTCACGCCTGTAATCCCAGCACTCGGGAGGCAGAGACGGGAGGATTGCTGAGTTCCAGGCTTGCCTGGGCTACATAGTGAGCTCAGGGCCAGCCTGGACTACAAAGCGAGACCCTGTCTCAAAAAAAAAAAAAGATACAAACAGCTTCACTGAGCTTCAGGACAATGGGCCAAGGACAGGGATATGGTTCCTGAGAATGCCACGTCAGGAAGGGTGGTGAGACGCTCTGATGGACCTGGAACTCTTAACTGCTGTACTCCCATGTGCAGGATTTGCTGAAGTCAAACTGACCGCTGTCCCCAGTACTGACCCAGAGTGTCCCCACTGTATTTCCTGTACTGCCACTGGCCAGGCTGGAATGGGTGGCTAGCGCACACTGCACGCCCTCTTCCAGGTATTAGTGACTGACAAGGCCTATCAAGCCAGGACTGCCCCATGTAAGGAACAGGTCCTGTGTTCAGCTCTGGCATCCCCGTCTCCCCTCCCGGACCCTCTCTGCTCCTGGTGGCCCTCCTAGGCTTGCCTTTCAATAAATGTCAAGTCGATATTGCTTGAGCTTTATCACTGTGCCAGATCCTGTGCCCAAGACACTGTGCATATAGCGACTCAGAGCTCCTACTGTCTTTTAGCTAGTCCTCTTCTTGACTAAGAAGTAATAAAACCATAGATCACCCCAGCTGGGATTACAGTTCCAGAAGGGCCAGCTGGGGAGTGTGGAGCAGAAGAGGGAAATCAGAGCACCTCTACCACAAAGAGCCTCCCAAGTCCCAGGCAGCTGCTGGAGCCCTCGAGGCTGAGCCTCTGCCCAGCTCCTCATACTGCCTGGATCATTCAGTGGGCCCTGGAGAGGATGAAGCCTCCTCACCGGCCCTAGTGATGACTCAGGCCACCTGGAAATTTCTCCCCCCAGTTGTGTTACTTAACACCACGCAGGGCACTGCTGACAGCTGCACTGAGAAATGTAAAGGAGGCTGGAGAGAGTATTAGCCTGGGAGGCGGAGGTTGGGCTCTGCCATGGTCCGGGTGATTACCCCTGAATGGCTTGGGACGCCTCATTTAAAGCTCTCAGATTCAATTGTCTCATCTGAAAATGGAGACGGAAGACATCTGATCTGTTTGATGGGATGGATCTAAACCAGAGGGCTTCTAGAAGTCTTTTCCAAATCTAATATGTATTATTTTACACCTTTTTATTCTGATATATAATACCCAGGAAGTGCATACAACATGAATGCGGGGTTTAATCATTCTTATATATTGACCACTCTGGTAATCAACACACTCAAGAAAGAGAATATTTATCTCCCCACTGAGGCAGCTCCTGTGCCTTTCTGGATTGCACCCCACTCCTCCCTTCAAGCCACGCACAGGCCTGATTATTCCGGTAGCTACATCCCATCTAAGGATAAAGACTCGTCTGGGCAATATACTTTGCTAGTTTTTAAAATCACGCATAGATGGGATCATACAGTGTTCATTGTTTTGTATATGTCTCTTGTGATCAAAACTGTATTTGTGAGATTCACTTATGTTGTTGCATTTAATTAAGCTCGCTTTGTGTTGCTGTATATTTTGTTGTACAGATAGGCCACAGTTTATTTCCCATCTTGCTGTTCATGGACACATGAGCTGTTTCTAGTTTGAGCCTCTTGAGGCAATAGTGCCATAAACATTGCACTAAGAACATACATTCTTAAACAGGTATCTCTTGTACAGATATTTCTGGGTTGTGATATGCAAATCATCTTTATTAACAAATGCCTGTTTTTCAACAAGCCATTGTGCCAATGTACACGCCCATTAACAGCCCCTACACCACATGCTAGCCAATGCTTATAGGTGTTAACTGATTTTTTTTTTTATTGATCTGATGGACATGTAATAGAATCTCCTTGTGACTTTTCCTTGGTTAATAATGCAATTGAGTGCTTGCTTCGGCAGCACATATACTAATAATGCAATTGAATCCTTTGCCTTAAATATATTTACTCTTTCCGTTTTGTCTGTGGGAAGTTCCTATTCATGTAAGTTATCGTTTTTTACATTATATTATTTGTTTATTCTTGATTTCTGGGTGCTCTTTCTAGTCAATTATTTATGTGGATGATATCTCCTCCTAACCTGTTGCTTACTTTTTTACTCTTGTCATGTCTTTTGATTAACAGAGGTCTTAGCACGGAACATTCTTCTCTTTCATGGTTAGCACTATTTTGTGACTAATGAAATCTTTTCTTACCCTTAGGTCATAAAGATACTCTCTTATCTTTCCTTTTTGTCTGGTACTAGAAGTGGGAGTTTGAATCCAAGGCCTTCACATTGAGCTATTTTATGTCTTTTTATTCTGAGACAGGATCTCACTAAGTCAAGTTTCCTGCCTCAGCCTCCTAGAACTGGGATTGCAGAAATGCACTACCATGCCCCTATTTTGTCTTTAATTTTTAATTATCTATCAAGAATTTTCCAATCCAGGGGCCGGAGGGTTTGGCTCAGTGGTTCCGGCGCCTGCCTCGCAAGCGAAAGGTCCTGGGTTTGATCCCCAGTAATCACATACAATGTTGGGCATGGAGACTCACACCCACCAATAATCAATACCACATACCACAGTGTGGGGCATGATAGCTCACGCCTGTCATCCCAGCACTCGGGAGGCAGAGAGAGGAGGATTGCTGAGTTCGAGGCTTGCCTGGGCTACATAGTGAGCTCAGAGCCAGCCTGAACTACAAAGCGAGACCCTGTCTCAAAAAAAAAAAAGAATTTTCCAATCCATCTGAAATTTATTTTTTGTAGATGAGGTGGGAGTAAGGAGCAAATTTTCTCTTGTCTTTTCTTCTCCATTCTCTTTTTTCTTTTTCCTCACATGGATAGCCTCTTAATCCAGTCTTTCCCTGAGTGTGCTGCGTGGTAATAATCAAATGTCTGTCTATGCAGTCTATCTTATATTTCTTTATTCCACTATACTGGTTCAGTTTTCTATCTCTACACTAGCACCACGGTGCTTTATCACTATTATTTCATAGCAAATCTTGATATCTGCTAGAACAAGTCTTCTTACATTGTTTCTTTTTCTTTATTGTTATTGTTTCTTTGTTTGTAACACTGGGGATTGAATTCAGAGCCTCATGCATTTGAAGGAAGCATTCTACCACTGAGCCACACCAGCCACTTCTGCGACCTTCACCTTAGTTTTTCTATTTTTTTTGTTAGTACATATTTGTAGTATATAATGATTACATTCAATGTGGAGAATTGGTGTTTGTACAAAATACATCTCAATTCTTTTACCCTGTTCTAAGAGAACCTTGGATGAATGTTTTACACTTCCATATACATTATAGAATCAGCTAGTCATGTTTCATAATAGAAACTTATGGTTGTAATTTGGATTTTACTGAATTTATTTATTTATTTATTTATTTATTTATTTATTTATTTATTTATTTTTTTGCTTTTTGAGACAGGGTCTCGCTTTGTAGTTCAGGCTGGCCCTGAGCTCACTATGGTGCCCAGGCAAGCCGTCGCAAACTCAGCAATCCTCCTGTCTCTGCCTCCCGAGTGCTGGGATGACAGGCGTGAGCCACCACGGCACTGTGGTATGCGGCATTGATTGTTGGTGGGCGTGTCTCCACGCCCAACATTGTATATGGTCACCGGGGATCAAACTCAGGACCTTGCGCTTGCGAGGCAGGCGCCGGAACCACTGAGCTAACCCTCCAGCCCTTTACTGAATTTATTGATCAATGTTGGAGAACTTTCCTTGCTTACAGTGTTGGCTTCCAATATATGAACATGGTACTAGTATATTGCGGCATTTACTTAGCCTTTAAATCTCTCAGAATGTGAGAGACTGATGAGTGGTGAGCTTGACGAGTAGGTGCTACTTGCAGTGGAAACTTCCAGAGTCCCTCTTCTCACAGCAGTACGTGTATCCCACATAGAGCTTGTATAGCCCATGCTCTCGGAAGCCCACTAATGTGCTAAGATGGGTTAATCAACCTCTAGGTTCAAGGATGTCAAAAACTCTACACTTCCTCCAATCTGTGCTTCTTGTCCAAGGTCCAGGGATGCCCACAAGATGCAGTGAGGCCAAGGAGGATAGGGTGGACACGACAAAGGAGCCTCTCCACCTCTCCCAGTAAGAGACACAGATGGTCCATGAGGAACGACTGACATTTTATCTATGATCCACACTCTCCCTTAGTTGACAGACACATCACATGACAGCTCTCAAACTTAGACTGCTCACTTATAAAACTGGGATAACACTTCTTGGCAGACAATATAGATTAAGTGACTCAGTGTGTATTCTGACCATATTTTCTCCTGCCTAACTCTATGACAGTGATGGAGAACCTTTTAGAGCCTCCAGTGAAACAAACAGCCTGCTGTGGCATGTGTGCCATAGATTCGCCATTGACAAAGCAAATGAAATGCTTAGATCCCCACCCCTGGCGCAGAGAGGTGGCCCTGATCTCACAGAGCTCTAGCTACTAACAAGACAGGGGCAGAAGTCCCCAGGGAGGCCTCCCCTCGCAAAATAAATGCCTGAGAAGGAGGAAGCGACTGCATTTTACCTCTTGCTTTTTGCTTCTCTCAACCTCCTTCCCTTTCGCCTAGAACTTGAGTGGGATGTCTGGAGGTTTAGAAACAGTTTCATTCTATTTAAGAGGAACAAACACACACGCACACCCACACACACGCACACACACGCACATACACACACACCGGTAAAGTACGTAGACCGAAGAAGCCTACTTCATAAGGGCCTTGACCAGCCATGTGGTCCTGAATTCTCTACCTGAGCATTGGTTTCTGTGGGAAAGGCAAATGCCTCACTTGTTTAATTCATCGGTAGGCTTTTCTCATTGCTTGCGATTAAAAGGACCCCCAATATACACCCACTATGGGATTAGGATCACAAAGCCACTGGCTGCAAAGTCCAGTCAGCCCCTTGTCTTCTACAAATCACCTGTGACAGACCCTTGAGTGTGAGTGCTCATACTGAGACAGACCAGGAACTCCCTCGAGACAGGACCTCAGAATATGGATCGGGACTCACAGTTCAGGGCGGTAGGAACTGAGTTCAGCTGAACCGAACCCTCTCCTGGGCAGGTTGTATGTGTAAGGGATCTAACAGAGGACAGGTGGTATCGATCAGTGTAGAACAGAAAAAAATTATTCCGATTAATTTATGCAGAATGGGATTTAATACAAACAGTGAGGTAGGTGAGATCTGTGGTGGGAAAGTCAGGCTTCTGCCTCTAGGATACGGAGGAAATGACCACAGCACTAAATCTCTCAGGAGCCCACGGCTGCAGCCACCACAACTGACCTTCGTCCTGCAACCCTGTGGCCACAGACTTCCAAATACTCTCTGGCACCACCAGCAGTATGATGTCTC
>PVIC010040965.1:0-16440 GCA_004025085.1 Thryonomys swinderianus
AGCAATCCTCTTGTCTCTGCCTCCCGAGTGCTGGGATGACAGGCGTGAGCCACCACGCCCGGCATTGTGGTATGCGGTGTTGATTGCTGGTGGGCGTGAGTCTCCACGCCCAGCATTATATGTGGTTTCCGGGGATCGAACTCAGGACCTTGCGCTTGCGAGGCAGGCGCCGGAACCACTGAGCTAACCCTCCGGCCCACACTGATGCTTTCTTAATATGTGGTTGGCTTGAAGCATCATCCCAGAGATCCTCTGGGAGACTCAAAGGCAGCAGCACATCAGCTGCATAAATCTTCTGGTTCTCAGAATGGCCCTCCTAGCCCCTTGCTCCACACTGCTGACTGCTGGGGAGCTCGCCACTGCAACCAGAGAATGGCCTAGGACGGACCCAACCTAGGCTTCCTGTTGAACTTCCTCTCCTCCCTACATTTGCTAGCTCACCTCTCACACCCCAAACAATGATCCCTTCTCTGACCTGTCTTAAAGAGCACCCAGTGACAACAATGCCCTTGACCACCCAGTGGCAGCCCCCAGCGTTTGCCCTCGGCTCTCAGCTGCTCAGTTTACACATCAACCCCTAGTTAAAGGAGACCAGCTGCTACTAGTTCAGAGAGGCAAACTCCTTGCATAGGAAGACCACTCCTAGTTCAAGTGGACGACCTTCTCATTTATAGAGACCAGTTCCTAGTCAAGGAAGATCAGCTCTTTGTTTAAGGAGAAAAACTCTTAGTTCAGGGCAACAAACATCGAGTTCATGGAGACAAGTTTACAGTTTAGAGGAACAGACTACCGGTTCAGGGACACAAACTTCCCGCTGAAGGAGGCCAGCCCCTGATGTAGAGAAACAAGCTCTAACTTTAGGGAGACGTGTATCTACTTCGTGGAGAAGTTTCTAGTCCAGGGAGACAGACTCCTAGTTTAGGGAGATCGGATTCTAGCCCCAGGAAACCAGCTCCTAGTTTATGGAGATTGGCTCCTATAGGGAGGAGACCAGCTCCTAGTTTTTTAGGAGGACATGGTCTTAGTTTAGGGAGACCTGTTCCTACTTGAGGGGGACCAGCTCCTAGTTCGGGGAAACAAGCACCTAGAACATTCTGGCCATACTTACTGCCCTACTTTCTCAGCCCAGACTCCCTGCCACCTCTTATGGGCTTGGTAGCGTCTCCTGACTACCCATATCGCCATCACCCATGACCCAGAATGGTTAGGTCTTGGGACAGTCGTTAGTTCCGTCTGTCGTGCTGCCTTCTTTCTCCTGTGAACCCCGACCCCCCCAGACTCCTTGACTGGCAGCCCCCTCCCACCCATCCGACTCTTGGCTGACCTCACGTCTGGCTCTGCCCCTACCCTCTGCCAGTTTTGGTGCTTCTATGGTTCTTCAAATGTATAACACCCCCAACCCATGGCCTAGATGACAAGGCTTCTTTCCCCTTCTGTACCCTCAGGGCACTGGCAGGCACAAGTGGGACGTGCGTGCAAGATGCCATGGTGGGGACCCTCTCAGCGCCACATGGAGCCTTCATTTGGAGACATGTTCTGAGAGAAGAGTCATAGCCAGAGCCGCCTCTCCCCTTGATGCTTACAGGAGCCGAGAGGAGCACAGGCCAGGGCCCAGAAGACTTCCCGTCCCTGTGAGGAGGAGGCCCGAGTCAGCATCCCTCCCCACCCACCCTTTATATCATCTCAAGCAAGCTGACCACTACGACCTTGTCTGTGGTCTGAGAACTTCTTTTCCTCTTTATGGGATGAAAAGTTGCTCTTATTTTAAACACCAGTGAAGAGTCATCCTGAGTGCGAAGGTGGGAGCACTCCAGAGCAGAGCCCTTGGGAGCAGGAGGTGGGGTCAGAATGAGATGGTTGGGAACCACCGTGGTGGGGCAGAAGGTCAGAATGATAGAGTAGATCCCTGGGACAGTAACAACACCTTTTATGCATGGCATGTCTAACAGACCTGCTTAACAGGGCATGAAGTCCTGTTAAAACTGTAGGAGCAGGCCGGGCGTGGTGGCTCATGCCTGTAATCCCAGCACTCAGGAGGCAGAGACAGGAGGATTGCTGAGTTTGAGCCTTGCCTAGGCTACATAGTGAGCTCAGTGCCAGCCTGAACTACAAAGCAAGACCCTGTCTCAAACAAACAAACAAACAAACAAACAAAAAAAACACTGTAGGAGCAGGGCCGGGGATTTAGCTCAGGGGTTCTGCCATCTGCTTGGCAAATGCAAGGCCCCAAATTCCACCCTCAGTAACCACGTACCACAGTACCGGGCCTGGTGGCTCACACCTATCATCCCAGCACTCGGGAGGCAGAGGCAGGAGGATTGCTGAGTTCGAGGTTTGCCTGGGCTACATAGTGAGCTCAGGGCCTGTCTGAACTACAAAGTGAATCCCTATAAAAAAATGAAATAAAATGAAATAAAAAGGCAGGAGCAGAATATGTACAGGAAATGAGGAACTGTTACACAGGACATCCTGCCTCAACTCTCCAGCCTCACCTGCTCTTAGGCAATTTAAACATGGCTCATGCTGAAGGTCAGACCTGGGTGCTGGTTCACTTCCCACGAGCACTGCTCTAGTTACTGGTCATGGTAATGGTACCCTGCTCTCTTCCCAGGGATTTCAAGGCCACTTTTGCTGAAAACTCTGACTTCTTTTGAGTCTCCAGACATCTGGTGGGTGACCAAAGTGGGGTGAAAGGTCCTGCATCTCTGTCTGTGCCCTATTCCCTTTGCTGTCTCAACCCTGGGGTCAGAGCCTACTCAGCTCTGCACATATACCCCCTGATTATTTTAAAACAGCTTTAGGGGCTGGGAATTTAGTTCAGTGGTTCCGGCACCTACCTTGCAAATGTAGGTCATGAGTTTGGTCTCTGGTACCACTAAAAAAAATCATTTTATCTGAGATCAACACAGAGATAACTTGGCTTATTGCCCATGAGAACTGGTATAGGTTTTCTTTTTCTTTCTGTCTCCTCTTTTTAATGCCCTCACCCCAGGCTTCCTCGGGAATCCCTAAAGCCCAAATGCCCCCACAACCTTCAGCACTATCCGAGGGCCCAGATCACAAGGCCAGGATGTTTTCTGCAAGATGATGGCACTAGCTGTGTGAAGATTCACTGGTCTCTAGGACAAGTTGAGTGTGACCAGGTCTGCCAGCAGAAGGAACACTGTGAAAGTATGCCCCTGGCCAATGGGAATGACCAGCATGTAGCCCATCCTGAGACAGAGGAGAAGCACCTGACTATGCAGCTTTTTTGATAGCTTGTCCCATCCCCCCGCCTCCTCCTCCCTCCATGAAATGGCATAACTCACTCCAGTGACCTCCCAGGGTATTTAGCAGCCACTGTCCTCCTCTCCCCTCTAACAGGAGCACAGCTCAACTCCCAGCACACAGTGCCTCCCCCACTCCCACTTCAGGAGGGGCTGGTGCCTCTTTGAAGGAGGGGGAGGGGCACACAGTGTGGCTAAGGTCAGACAGAAGGAGAAAGGGAACATTGTTAACAGCTCCCCCCCAGCTTTCCAGAAGATTCCCAGGTTTCAGCCCCGCACCCTCACTGGATTGCTGCCATGACAACTATGGCTGTGTCCTGGAGCCCTGCACACACTTGGACCAATCAGAGACCTGTACTTGGACCAATCATGGGCCTGAAGCTGCCGTGTTTTTTTAGTTAGCCCAGGAGGGCATCCTTTGGTGAACTGACACCCCTGTGCTACAGCACAGGTCCTGCTGAAGAGTCGCTTTGATGGTCCAGTAAATCAGCGAGTGATTTATTTCTTGGGTAGTGTGGGATCCAAAAGTCCTGAAAATCTACTCCTGTGTAAGTGCGGTCGGTGGTACTTTCGAAAGAAAGCAATACACACCAGAGGCTGTTAGCACTTCAGAAACCAGTGGTCATTGAGGACGTGGGGTGGGAAATAAAAGCTGCCTTGAAGTGGAAGCACAGAGCAGTAAGTAGAGGAGCACTGAGGCGGCCGCCCTTCACCCGGGAGAGACAGGTGACTGCACTAGGAAGTCAGGGGTCTGTCACACAGCCTCCTAAGCCAGAAGCCAGACGTTAGCTGTGGTGAGCTCCTGCTTTCCACCCCAATGTTAGCAGCACGGTGTCCGCCCCTCCCTCACCACTCTCCTTCCTTGAGCCTGGGGAATTTGCTGCCCCCACCTGCCCACTGTGCAGCGAGGGCCCTGATGTGCAGTCAGGACGGCCAGAGTGGAGCTGGGACAGGCCGTGAGGTGCAAGTGTCACAGAGGAGGGCAGCAGAGGATACCGGCTCTGCATGCTAGGAGAAGGAGAAGCCATAGGCCAGAGAGATCAGAGGTGGGCCGAGCCAGGCTGCGGGGGAAGCTTCTTGGTAGGTGTGACGCCCATGAGGAATTCTGGGATGGGGAAGCTTCGCGAGGAAGGGATGGAGACATGGCCATTGGGACACAATGGCTTCTTGAGAAATAGATTCCAGTTTCTTGTGTACATGCAGCAAAAGAATTACAAATATATACCCATGATAAATGCGAAAGTAGCTACAAGTATTGAATTTAATGCCTGAAAGTGAGCTCACAGCGGGAGGGTCAGCTCCAGCAGAAATAAAGGTGGAACGAACAGAAAAAGAAGCGATGGCTGGGAGAAAAGGAAGAAGATCAGTCAAGCTTTTGGATTTAAAAAATGTGCATCCCTCCCAGGGCCTCTCTCATTGTATATCGCTGGATATGATGGACAAAAATGATTGACAGGGTGCTGAATGATCTCAGGGGTATCTGAGATCATAATTCACTATTTCTCATAATTCACTGTTATAATTACATATGTGATATACAGTCACACATGTAATATGATATGCATGATATACCCTAGGTATGAACCAGTAATGAATTCCAAGTGGGGCAAATGTTACAATAAGGCAGCTACAGTATCTAGCAAGTGTGTACTGGCCTGGAGCTCTACAAATTTCCTGGGTCTTGTTATTCCTATTTTGGCTTCCCTTACGGCAATGGAAGAAGAATTGGTCCTGAGGTTGTCTTGTCGCCAATTGAGACAGGGACATTCACTTGCGATTCAGGCAGGTCAAAGAAGAGACAGAGCCATGGAGCAGGTTAAACATCTTTTTATCCACCTGCCTAGCCATAGTCCGTCTGTGTAGCCGCTCTCGTGGCCCTCAGCCACTGCGCACCCAGCAGTCCTCTGCCCCAGCCAGTCCGTGCGCGTGGCAGTGCTCGGCTGATGACCTTGGTTATGTAAGTTATTTACTCTGGGCAGCACTGACCTTGGCTACAGAAGTGATTTCCATGGGGTGTCGGGGGATGTACCTGTGCTGACCATTGACACAGAGCCCATTGTCTCCCTGATCCCCTTCTCCTCACAGCCTGAACCTGTGCTGTGTTTCTCAGGGGCTCTGCGCACTTTCATCCTTGCTCTAACCCTCTTTGTCTCTTTACTCAGCCCTAGTTCCCTCTGCAGGTTCAGGTTCCCACTCCTCTTCACTTTTATTTTCTCGAGTAAACTTTGCCTCTGCTTTTTGCTCATTCGGCTCAATGCTCTGAGATGAGAAGAAGCTGGAATCTCACCACACTAGGAGAAGTGAGCGACCTGGAATCTGGTGATGCTGAGTTGTCCAAGTGGCTGCCTGATAATGAGGGCGGTGCACGGAGCATAGACACGGGCATGTGCTGCCGTGGCAGAAAAGCTGAGCCTTGGGGCCCGACCTGGTCTAATTCCAACTCTTCTTCAAGGAGCTGGGAGACCGTCAAAACTCCTAGGTTGGGCCAGGGATCTAGCTCAGTGGTGCCATGCCTACCTGGCAGGCACAAGGGCCTGAATTTGATTCCCCAGTACCAAAAAACAAAACAAAACAGAAAAAAAAAGACTATTAGGTGAGATAACCCATCAAGGCAGAATGATTTGTTAGCATGGTAAGTACAATATGGCAGCATGCCAGAGTAAAGTGGACTTCATCCCAGGCCAGCAGCTTTTCAACCTGGGATAGAGGGCGGAGCATGTGCCTGGGAGGAACGAGGAAGTTAAAAAGTTTTAAACCCAGAATAGAAGTTACACTGTGGGGGAGGTACCGGGGGAGGCTTTAACAAATACTCTTCATCTCTCTGAGCCTCAGTTTTCTCTTCTGAGAAACGAGGAAACAGGGTCTGTTCTCTCAGTTTGGGATTAATGAGAACGTCCTTTGTGTCCCACATGCTTCAGGATAATGTCAGGTCTAGGCTCTTCTATCAAAGACCCACTTGATTTTCGAACTTTTGGATGGCTCTATTGCTGGCCACGCCCAGTTGCTCAGCTGGTTGGCCATACCCTCATCTCTCACTAGACCAACGCAGTTAAGGAGCCCTCATCATTCTGCTTCCCCTCCACTAGGGGGTGGCAGGAGGGTCTGCAGGGTGGCAGGAGGGTGAGGTTCCTCAGGCCCCTCAGGCTCCCCCAGCTCCAGCAGGGAGCAGGTCGTGGTGGAGAGCTTTAGACAACTGTAATGCTGTGGAACTTGGGCCTGGATTAAGTCTGGGGCTTGCTCTGCTCCCCACACCCAGTCCTAAGTGCTTCACGGATTTGTTTCATGGAAAGAAAACCCAAGGGGAAAAAAGCCAAGCCTGGGCTCCTGTGAGGCAGGCAGTGAGGAGAAGAGCACGCACAGTTGCCCTGTACACCTGCATGAACTTGAGGTTCAGAGAGGTTCCAGCGCACGGCTGGAGGGTGCTGGAATCAGTTGAAAGGGATTCTACCACCGAGCTTCGCTCCCAGCCTTTCTGTGTTAAATTTCCTTTCCTCTATGGCGAGTATGAGATTCTTGCTCTTACTGAATTGAGTCTTCACAAGTTCCCAGGCTGATTCCAAGCTCTGTGGTGTTTCTTATGCCACCATGTTTCTGTTGCCTCCAGCCTGGGACAAGCAGGCTAAGACTCCCAGAGAAAAATAGGACAGCCCAGTTTGGATTGTAGCCAGCCGTGGTACAATTGTACAATTCTTTGGGCTGCTGTGCGGGGCTTGAAAAAGTCACTTAACCTCTTAGAACCTCAGTTTTCCTCAGGTGAGAAATGGGGATGATCATGTAAGATGCAAGGAAACAACACTATGCTTTTTAGTTGGAGGAGACCCCCCAGGCCAAGCTTTGTTGCACATCAAGTTGTGGCACAGGGCTCCCAGTCCCTGTGGGCCCAGTGCAGGCTGCGGGGGTCAGGTGAGGGGAGGTTACACGTGCAGCAGTTCTGTTAAGGGGGCACTCAGCCTGGAGTGGCCCATCTTGAGATGTGAGTGAAATCCTGAGGTGTGGCCATTCGAGGGCTGAATCCTAAGTGTCCTGAAGTTAGCCAGGGCGACAGGAGTTCATCAGTCTGCAGCAAGCAGAACAAGGATCTCTGGGATACCGGCCTGACACCTATCAACACCTTGGCATTCGGATGGTGGGGCTGAGGGATGGAGGCCCTGGCATGCATCGGACATAGGAATGTATAAGAAGCAGAGTCTGAAAGTTTGCAGAGATGACTCTTTCCAATATTTGAAGTTATTGCAAAGATAGAATACCATTCACTGTCCCATTGATGACAAAGCCACAAGGGCAAGGACCACATGACGGCTACTATTGAAAAGAGGTCTCATGAAAGGTTGGCTTCGGAGCAGCAATTTTGGTCTGCTTTCTCCTCTCAGGAGAAATTGAATCTCATCTTTACCTAAGCCTGACCTTAAACCTGGTCCTAACTTTAGTACTAACCACAAACTCTTAACCCTAATATTAAGCTCAAACCCTAAACACTAACCCTAACCCTACCCTAACCCTGATGCTGACGCTTTCCACCATGTCTGCTCAGCCTGGCTATGGCAGCTCTTTTCAAAGGCCTGGAAGCAGCAGCTCTTGTCTGTTTTGCACTGATTTCACCAAATAATACCTGGCATAATTAGTTGGCCTAAGGCAAGTGACTGTAACTTGGATTTTTTTTTTTTTTTTTTAACCTAGACCCATAGGTAGTGGCTGATATTGAGGATAACAGCTACACAAAGACAATGAATAAAAAGCTTGGGAGTTGTGAGTAGCTAGGCTCTCCGTTCCCTGGAGGAAATGAGTATGAATTAGGAGAGAGTGAAAAGGATTCATCAGGAAAAGTAGAAACACAAAGTCTCCAGTGCAGGCCACAAGTGTGGCGTGGGACAGAGTGCTTGCCTAGTGTATGTGGGCTCTGGGCTCATTCCTAATGCCACAAAGCAAAGCAAAACATAAACACAAGAAAACAAAGTGAAACATGAGAACTGTGGTGCTATCTGAGTCCAGGTACCCTGGCTTTCATCTCTGCCCTTTTTGTGGTTAGTCCAGTATACTGACATTACATTTATTCTTGCATAACTTTAATCACATTGAGTTGCAGACAAATTAAGGCATCATGATCACAGGGAGATGGTGTAACCAGGATGAATACTTGGGCACCAGGAGCTGGGTGAAGGGCTATTGGGGTGGTCTTGGGAAAGGGGAGTTTTGGGTGTGGAGAAGACAAACTGGATGTGAAGTATGCTTCCAAGGTTGCATCAGCAGATATAGCTATTAATTAGGGGAGCGAGAGGGTAAAGATGGGGGCTGCACATCAAGAGGATACTCAGGATGGGGCTGTGTGGTGTTGCAAATTCTTGGTAGTGGATCTGAGATTTAAGAAGCTGGAGCTGGAGCTGGGAACTTATCAGATTAGCAGTACTGACGGGAATGAGCCAGATTCTCCAGGACATTGTAGAAAGGGTCAAAGCAGGTTCTGCTCAGTTCAGTATAAAGGTTGGACATTTGTTCACAGTGGGGCAGGATCAGAGAGGTTCCTGGGGCATTGTGGGTGGTGGGGGTGGGCTGTATATTTCTTCTAAGAAAAGAGTGCCTTCCTTGGTGGGCAGTGGAGAGAAGGAAGCCGTGCCTTCCCACCCTACCCCTTTCCTATTTTAGGGGCAAAGTGGTGGTATAATGATCTCTGCTTGATAGGAAGAGAAAGAAGCTTTTGGAGATGCGGGTCATCAGATGACAGAGGAGTATGAGGTAATGGAAATGTCACAGCCCCTAGGGGATGTTGGGGCTGCTCAGGGAAGGGGCAAAGCCCAGTGTCCTGGAGTCAGTTGTAGGGTAGACAGGACAGGGGCTGAGCCCATGACACATTGTGTTTCTAGCTGATTAATCCAACTCTCAGAAGCAGGAATAAGGACACTGGAGGGGTCGCAAATCACCAATAAAACACTGACAGCCTTGACATCTAGCTCTTGCTCCTACCTGCTGAGTCCACGGAAACCAGAAACAGCCGCTGAGTTGAAGGGACCTGGCAAAGTATGTGGTGGGCACTGTAGATCAACACAGCCCTCTCTCTGTAGGCCACGCTCCTCGTTGCATTGTGCAGGGTCTGGCACATGATTGCCAGCATCTCCCTGACAGTGTGAGTGAAAATATCTTCCAGGAAACTTGAAACCATGAAAGAAAGTAGGTGATTCTTAGGTGGCCCAGACATGCCCACAATGGACAGAAAAGGTAGAAATGACACGGAGTACTGAGAGAACATGAAAAGAGCAACACTTGCCCAGGAGGCAAACTGGGAGAACCGTGAACAGATGGGTCGCAATCGACAACACAGGACCAAAGTGCAGTTCCTGGCCTTGTGTCACTCAGAACAAAGGAGAAGCAAGCAGAACTCCGCCTGGATTATTTGTTTACCCCAATGATTCATTTGTGTACAGCTTCACTACAGATAATGGATCACAGCCACTTACTTCCTCAGCCTTTATTTATTTATTTATTTATTTATTTATTTATTTTTTCTTCTTGTTTTTTTTGAGACAGGGTCTCCCTATGTAGTTCAGCCTGGCCTTGAACTCACTATGTTGGCCATGCTGGCCTTGAACTCTAAGGCAATCCTCCTGCCTTAGACTCCTGAATGCTGGGATTACAGGCATGTGCCCCCACACTTGGCCCCCAAGCCTTAAATGTCAAAGAGAAAGGGCACTCACTGGCCAGTCTTCAGTCATGGATGTAGCATTTGCACCCACCGCCTCTGCCCTTTCCCCTCCCCTCACTTCGCAGCAGTCCTATCAATCAGGGTGGTTTTCGGTTTAGCTTCTGCATTTCACTACGCTCCTGATGCTCATATCCAGTGAGTATCTAATGTATCATTTCGGTGTAACTTTGTTTATTGAAAGAAAACAGAACGTGTACCCAGCAGGGCATAGTCTGTTGTGTGCCAAAGACATCCAGAGAGCTGGCCACTCCCTGCAACACAGAGGTCGTAAACTTCTTAGGAAAGACTCTCAGCAGTTGCTTTCTGACTTTAGAGATAGTCAGAAAAGTTGGCTGGGCTTCTAGACAGGCTGTGAGCACAACATTAATTTGCCTGTTTGAGATAATGCATTATAAGCTCCTGCTGGCCAAGTCTTCCTCAGCTGCCTGGGAGCCACGGTATTTAAAGGCATCAGTTTTCCCAGAGAACATTGTGGAAGAGTCCAGAGGGAGACAGGAGACAAAAGCATCCTGGAGTTGTAAGCTAAAAGAACGAGGGACCTTGTGTCCGAAACCTGGAATGTGCGGGCTGAGGACAGTGCCCCGTGGGGAGCCAGAAGGCCAGTGCTACCGTGTGGTGGACGGGACCTTGCAGACCCTGCAAGCAAGGACTGTCCAGTTGCACAGGAGCCGGGGGTCAAGTGGGACCTGGCTCCTGCCTCCTGTGCACATGCTTTTCCCACTGCGCCTGCTCAAACCCTTCCCTGGGCCAGTTGCCTCAGTGCCTGCTGGGGAAACTGAGGCACAGGGACTCTCTTGGCTTGAGTGACTGAGAGGCCAGTGGCAGAGTCAGGAGTTAAATCAGAGCATCAGGGTTGTCATCTTCACAGCCAGCAGACAATGTTGCAAGAGATAGCAGGGAAAGGGCAGGGGAAGGGGAAGAGGAAGAAGAGGAGAAAGAAGAGGAAGGAGAAAGAAAAGGAGAAGAGAAGGGGGAGGAAGAAGAGGAGAAAGATGATAAAGAAGAAAAGGGAAAAGAAAAACCAGTAGCTTTAAGAGCAAGACATGGCCAATCTTCCAGGCAGGACAGAAACTAGGGCCTTGGGAAGCAGGATTCAGGCCTGGTCCTAAATCTCACCACGCTGGGACAGCGGGGAAAGACAGGCGGGGTGGGGCCCAAGGCTCACACCCGAATGGACACTGCCCTGCAGATATGAGCAGGGCCTCCCCATCTCAGCACAGCCGCCCTGAGCCCACAGCACACCAAGACAGCTATTGGCCTTCGGTCCCTGGGTGTCCCATGCACATCTCAGGCAGAGCAAGCCTGCCATGTCTGAGGGGCTCGGCCTCAGCCAGGCACTGGGCCTTGTCTGACTTCAGTTTCTTGCTGTGAAATGGGGACCACAGACCCCAAACACAGTGGCAGTGACAAGAGGCAGTAGTAAGTCGCCTTGCCACCCAGAGAAATGGATACCCAGGGGACAGCAGGGTCTGGAGTGAGCCATTTCCTCACAGACAGGATGTCCCGCCACCAATTTGTGCTGTGCTCAGAGCGCCCCCTGCCGCTCAGCCCTATCATCTGCAGCGTCTCTGATGGAGCCAGCAATCAGTGCCCACTGCTGGGGACACCTTGGCCACAGCTGAGGGCCCCCCGGGACTCCAGCCCTCTGCTTATTGGAATAACAGGACCCAAAAATGCCAGCTAGTCCTGGCCTGTGATTCTGTCAAGGTTTCACCAGACTGTGACTGTCCAGCTTCTCAGGAACTGCTCCTTCTGAAGGGTAGCGTTTCACTGCCACCCTTCCGAGAGGGCTCAAGTGTCCCCACAACCCTGTGTGCACTCGTGCGTGCGAGCACACACACACGCACGCACACGCACACGCACACAGCGGCAACACCTCTAGGCTCCCAGGTCACCTGTCCACCAACACTGCCTTCACCTGAATGCTCAACCTGTGTCACTTATGTACTAAGGACTTTGGCACAGGGGAACTGGGGCAGGGAAATCGGGTCCCGCACAGCAGGAGTGGTCGCGGGCAGGGGCCTCGGGGGACAGACCGATGGGACCTTGTCAGTCAGTGTTGGTCACTGTTACCGAGGTCACCTGCTGCCAGAGGTGGGCCGGAGCCCAGGGCTGCTCCCGCAGCGACCTGCCAAGAGGAAAAGTCTTTGCATCAGCATGGGACACGGAAAGCCCTTGGACAGGCGGCTCTCCTGCCCTCCTTGAGTCTCAGTTTTTCTTCCTGCAAAATGGGAATGAGGAGAGCTGGGCTTGGAGCTTCTAGCACCCTCTCCGAGGAACACCGATGGCTCTCTGAAGGAAGTGCCTCCATTCCTGGGCAGTGGTGGTGGGCAGTGGGTCCCCCACAGTCCCCGGGTTCCCTGCCCCACGGCAGCCCCGGGAACCCTAATGCCAGCCGTCCTGTGGCACCATCACTTTAAGGTCAGGTGGGGGCAGCCAGGCTTGAGGAACCGCAGGGATGTGGAAGGCTGCCGGGAGTCACTCTGAGTCCCTAGACCCGGCAGCAGAAGTTGGGCAGGTGGGCAGGGCCTGGACAGGGGACTTCAGAGAGCGCCACCTGCAGGAGGGACAGTCACAGTGGTCACCAAGCGATGGCTATGCCCCAGGCAGCTGTGCCAGCCCTTCCCTCCCTCCTGCTGAGCCCAGCCGCTGGGGACCAGTTCCTTGAAGCTTGGTCACACGTGGCCTCTGCCATGACACTCAGGGCCTCGGTTTCCCTGGCAGGTAAGTAGGAAGGTTCTTTACCTGGCAGTGGCACAGCCTCTCTTTTGGGCCCTGTGCACCTGGGTTCCGGCCGGCCCTCCTCCTGCTCCCCTGGGCCTAGCAAGCACTGCCATCCACCAAGTAGGCTGCTGCTGGTGGGCAGGTGGGCAAGAGGAGGGTGTAGGCAGGTACCTACACTGTGTACCTACACGGCACTGTGCAGCTGCTGCCTCAGAGACAAACAACACCCATGAGGGGCGTAAGCGTTTTCCAAGCATTCTGCCCCACAGGTGCTCTGACTTCAAAGCATGGAGAGACGGGCCCGGTGTCTGAGCAGGGTCCCTTCTTCTGTCCCGGGCTCCCCGTTCTCATGGACACCTGCTATCTCAGCTGCACAGCCTGCTTCCCCTGAGATGGGACTTGAACTCGAGGTGTCCAGCTGCCCACTCGAGGTGACCTAGTGATAAGGTGACAGAGGAGGTGCCCTGAGGCACCACAGAGGGTGAGGCGAGCGGAGCAGAGGGTGCCCCAGGAGTCCCTGATTGGAGACCGGAGGCACCTGCCCCAAAGACGGGCTCACAGGCAGAGAACAGCAGGTCCTATGTGGGTGCCCTGGGGTGCGGGGCAGTGTGCTCTGGCAGGGACATGCGGAGATGTTCACAGTGGCAGTGCTGTGGTGGCAGAGGGCCCGGGGCCTGAGCCTCCCAGAGCCCCTGCGGCAGTTTCTTGGGTGAGGGTGGTGCTGTCCTGAGGGAAAGTAGGGTATATCGGGGTCCTGAGGGAAAGTAGGTATATCGGGGTCCTGAGGAAAGTAGGGAAAGTTAGGGACGAGGGTGAGCCCAGAGGTCAGCCTTGGGGACCTCCGGGCTTGAATTTCAACCTCTCCCGTCTGTGCGGCCAGGTCTCCTTTCAGCGTTTTGTTTCCTTTTGTACAACCTTCTTTCCTTCCTGAGATAACACTAGAAAACACTTGAAAAAAGGAAGACGTCTTAAGCTCTTTGCTATGCAGCCTGACTTTTGAATAGGTCGAAGCTTGGGCCTTCCTCAGGCCTCTCTGAAGAACGCCATGGCTCTCTGAAGCGTCTCCAGTCCTGGGAGTGACCCGGACAGCGCTGGCCGCACTTCCTAAGCTCCTCCACATCCCAGGCATGGCGGTGAGAACCGATCGCCTGTCAGTGACCTGCGGAACAGCCCGTCTCTGCTTCACAGAACAGACTGAGGCCCAGCAAAGTGAGATGACTCTCCAGGCTCGCGCCGTGACCTAGGGCAGAGGGAGACTAAAACCTGAGTCTCCAGCACCTTTTCCGTGGCCGTTTCCTGTTCTCTCTCCTTGTCACGGTGCCAAGCAGCCTCCACCCTCCGCTGTTGCCAGACGGGTGGCGGCACAGTGGATGCTCTACTTCGCTTGGTGGAGTGAAGGGACTGCAGATGCCCAGCCTCCCCATCTGGCTGTCCCCGCTGGGCACCCTGTGCCCAATGCCCGCAGAAACCTGCTCAGGTTGGCCAGCTTCTCCTGCGGTGGCGCAGGTAGCCTGCTGCTGCTCTCTGGCCTCCTGTGGTCCATCAAGGCCCGCTCGTGGGTGCTGCCTCGTGGACCCTACGCTACCAAAGAGGAAACTACCCCACACATGTGGGAGAAAGACCAATGCGTGATATGCTAAGTAGGCTCCAATCTCCAGGGTGGAGGGCCAAGGTCCTAACCCACCCCTCCCAGGAAAGATCCCTGTGGGAAAATCCTGGTACGCTTGTTACCTGACTTGCTTCCCCATTGGATCCCCCCTCAATCAACATTACCTAAGTGACTAAACTTGTAATCTTATTGGTTGATCATAATTTTGTCCATTTTGTGGTTTCTCATTGCACCAATATTACCTAAGCGATGGTACTTACAGTGCCAGAGGCTGACTCTACTTTGTCCATTTTAAAACTGCCTCATCTTGAGGCTTATGCAGGAGATGGCAGAAATAAAGAAAAACAGTCCCCTGACTTTCCTTGGCCGGTGCATAAGTGGGCCTCTCTGTCCCCCACAGAGACCTCATGCAGGGGACACAAGGAAATGGCAAGGTGACAAGAAAGTATGCCCCTTCAACAGGCTGAGGCAGGAAGATTGCAAGCCCACCCTGGGCAATTTAGCAAGATCTTCTCTCAAAATTTTAAAACTAGGGCTGGAGATTCAGCTCAGGGTGGTCCCGCTGTCTGTCTAGCAAGCGCAAGGTCCCTGGTTTGATCCCAGTAACCACATACAATGATGTGATATTGGGCATGGTGACTCACGCCCACCAGCAATCAGTACCACACCCCACAGTGCTGGGCAGGGTGGTTCATGCCTGTAATCCCAGCATTCGGGAGGCAGAGGCAGGAGGATTGCTGAGTCCGAGGCTTTCCTGGGCTACATAGTGAGCTCAGGACCAGCCTGAATGACAAAGTGAGACCCTGTCTCAAAAAGAAATTTAAAACTATATTACCCAATTACAGTGGCATAAACCTGTAGATTCAAGGCCAGCCTGGGCTACACATTGCATTCTAGACCAGCTTTAGGTACATAGTAAGAACCTTTCTCAAAAAATTTTTTATAAATATGAGGGCAGGGAATGTGGTTCAGTACAAAGGTCCTGTGTTCAACCCACAGAAATGCACAGAAGAAAAAGCACTTGTCAGGCCTGGTGGTGTAGCTCAGTGGTAGGACACAGATTTAATGTGCATGAGGCCACAGGTTCAAACCTCAGCACCTAAAAGAAATAAAACCAGTAAATACATGGAAGTACTGGTCAAGGGCAATGAAAAGGAACTGCCACATCTGGAATACTCATATCCTTGTTCTGAGCCAGCATTGCAGGATTTTTACACAAATTGTGTAGGAAAGGTGGCTAATGGAGCATAGACGGTACCCGCAGATGTTCTGCAAGTCAGTGGATAGTTTTATTTGTTTGCTTAAGGGCACATAAGTTTGTGGACCAAGGGACTTAGTCTAATTCACCATCTCTAATATCTAACTCAGTGTCAGGAAATTCTACCTGTGGCCACTGTGAAACTCCTATTTTCTACTGTGTTTCAGCAGGGGGAGAAGCGGTCATAAAGCAGATTCCGTGGGACGGATCTGCGGGTCTGGCAGGTGCGGTGCCCAGTGCTTCCGGGTGCACAGCTCCTGTGGCTGTGCAGACCTGCTCTGCAGGTTTTGTAACCTGCCATACGTTGTCCCCACAGGAAGATGGTGGTCATTGTCACTGACTTATTTGACCTTTTGGTCGTATGTTCTTAGAACATAGTAGAATGCAGTGGAGAGAGAGAGAGCTACATCAGCCTGTTCTGTGCATCTCTTGTTTTTTGAGACAGGGTCTCACTGAGACTCAGCCTTAGCCCCCTGAGCGCTGGGATTACAGGCATGAGCCTCCATACCCTGCTCATATTTGTTCTTGGTGATGGGGAGGAAACCCTGGTCCCACATAGGCTAAGCAGACATGTTTCACCACCAAGCTACATCCTAACTTTGCGTTGCCCAATTTTCTTTTTTTTTGAGACAGGGTCTCACTTTGTAGTTCAGACTGGCCCTGAACTCACTGTGTAGCCCAGGCAAGCCACCAACTCAGCAATCCTCCTGCCTCTGCCTCCCAGGTGCTGACGTTACAGGTGCGAGCCATCACACCCAGCAAAGTGGTATGTGGTACTGATTGCTGGTGGGCACGAGTCACCATGCCGGTATTGCATGGGGTTACCAGGGATTGAACCAGGGACCTTGCACTTGCTAGGCAGGCGCCAGAACCACTGAGCTAAATCTCC
>PVIC010040966.1:0-16440 GCA_004025085.1 Thryonomys swinderianus
TCCCTCCCTCCCTCCCTCCCTCCCTTCCTCCTTCTTTTCTTCCCCTCTCTCCCTCCCTTCCATCCTTCTTCCTGCTGTGTAATTCAGGCTGGCCTCAAACTCAGTAATGTAACCTAGGCTGGCCTTGAATTTAGAGCAGTTATCCTTCCTCAGCCTACTGGGTGCTGAGATCATAGCCACGTACCACCATGCCCGGCGAAGAAATGGTATTTTCTATTCACAGAAGTGTATTGCAATTTATGCTCATTTTTATCTAACTAATAAAAGTATGTAAATGATTTGCTTTGATGGCTTCATTCATCCTAAAGATTTCTGTTCAGCATTTCTAGTGTTGCAGGGAACAGTGTTGAGGCACAAATACTTTTGTCTTAAAGCTCTTATTTTACTTATTCATAGTCATGGTATTATCTTTTTTAGATTAATATACATTTTTAAAGCTAAATTTACACATTTGAAGGATAAATTTACCTAGTTGTAATGTAAAAACTTGTAACAAAAGCTTTTTGGACAGTAGATCTTAAACTATGAATACACAGTGATGACTCTCAGATTTAACAGGCAATTTTAGTGTAATTTAATTAAAAATTTTTTTGAGACAAGATCAGGCTGATCTTGAATTCATATGTAGCCCAGGCCAGCTTCCAACTCACAGCAATCCTCCTGCCTCTGCCTCGCGAGCACTGGGATTACAGGTGGGAGCCATCAGACCAGGCTAATTTAATTAGCTTAATTGCATTATGCACATTCATGGTTGTCTCTTGTCTTGGTGAGTCTGCCCCTGTTGGCAAAGAGGCATCAACAGTGGTGAGCGTTTATATGTATATTTGTCTCTCTACTTTCCTTATATGTAAATTTCATTGTTATTATTACTATTATTACTGTAAATCCTTTAGTCTTTCTGTTAATTTCTAAAATTCGTGAAATCGATTTACATTTATTTGAATTTAAATCTGAACTTACCTTAATACAGTTTTAAAAAATCATGCACAAGGTCACACAAAGGAAAGGAAACAGCTGTTTAGGAAAAGTTGAAATGATGGAATTTTTGGCCTCAGCAGCACCTTTTCTCAGAGCCTTTAAGGAAAACTAAAAAAAAAGTTCACATAAAAAGCCAAGGGAGCCAGAGATTTAGCTTAGTGGTTCCAGTGCCTGCCTAGCAAGCGCAAGGTCCCTGGTTCGATCCCCGGTAACCACACACAACAGTACTGGTGTGTGGTGGCTCATGTCCACCAGCAATCAGTACCACATACCACAATGCCAGGCATGGTGGCTCAAGCCTGTAATCCTAGCACTTGGGAGACAGGCAGGAGGATTGCTGAGTCCGAGGCTTACCTGGGCTAGTGAGCTCAGGGCCAGCCTGATATACAAAGTGAGATCCTGTCTCAGAAAAAGAAAGCCAAGGACTGGGGATTTAGCTCACTGGTTCTGGTGTCTGCCTGGCAAGTGCAAGGTCAGGAGTTCAAACCCCGGTAACCACATACCATAATGTCAGGTGTGGTGACACATACCTGTAATCCCAGAACTTGGGAGGCAGAGGCATGAGGGTTCCTGTGAGTTCAAGACTAGCCTGGGCTGCATAGTGAGCTCAGGGCCAGCCTGAACTGCAAAGTGAGACGCTGTACAAAATTTTTATAATAATGCTATTGCCCAAAGTGTAGGTCTGATATTTATATTTGTATTTTTAATGTCTGTGGTATGTGTATACTTTAAAAAAATATTAGTTTTTAGAAATTATTGTTAGTAAATTTATTTTTATTTTTATATTTAGGCACCGGCTTTTTCGAGAACATTGTGTTTGTGTACAAGGAAATTATATAAAGGACTTAAATATCCTCGGAAGGGATCTTTCAAAAACCATAATAATTGACAACTCACCACAAGCCTTTGCATATCAGGTAGGAAGAGAGTTGCTAAGTAAACTCAGATTGGAAAAAATATGAAGACAAAAGCTGGCAAGGTAGCATAACATTTAGTTACCGATTTAGTAATTTCATTGTAAACATGTTGAGAATTATTAATTTGTTTACCTGTATTGTAGTCTACTGAACATTCTGAAATATTTTCTTAAACTATTTTGTCAGTATATTTGTACTCTTTGTTAATACTTATTTGAAATATAACTATAGTTAAAGATGAGCTGACCTTGCAAGACATATTTACATTTTAAATACCTCCATGAGATACAATTTCTGAGATTTGACTCACAATAAATCAGTGGAGAACAGGGATTAAGGTTTTAACTTTTTTAAAAAATAAATTTTATTTGCCAGGTGTAGTGGCTTGTGCCTATAATCCCAGCACTTGGGAGGGAGAGGCAGGAGGATTGCTGAATTTGAGGCTTGCCTGGGTTACATAGTGAGCTCAGGGCCAGCCTGAACTACAAAGTGAGACCCTCCCCTGATAATGAATGAATGAATGAATGAATGAATGAAATGCATTTTATCCTGATATTCCCCTCAGCCCCCTTCCTTCCCTATGTACAAGTTTTGTTTTCATTTCTTTCTTGTCCTTTTCATTTTTCCCTTTCTCCCTTGATCCCCTTATCATTAGAATCCCTTCTTCACATTACTCTATATCATTATATGCTTCAATTCTCATTTCCACTTTCATTTTCTCACATCACAGAAGCAGTGTGGTATTTAAACATGGTTGCCCTGTTTATTTCACTGAATACGGTGGTCTCAAGGTCCATCTATTTTTAGATGGCTATAAATGTCTGAAGTGCTTCCTTTTTATGATAGAGTAGTACTCCATTATAGGGGAAAAAAACCACATCTTCCAGGGCCGGGAATTTAGCTCAGTGGCACTGTGCCTACCTTCCAAGCACCTCTTCTTTATCCTCTTGTCAGTTGATGGGTATTTGGGCGTTTCCAAGGTTTAGTTACTACAAACTCTGCTGCTGTAAACATGGGTGTGATATATCACTGTGGTATGATGGTTTTAGTTCTTTTGGAAAGACAGCAAGAAGAGGGATAGCTGGGTCAAATAGGAACTCTAATCATAGCTTTTTGAGGAATCTCCACACTGATTTCCATAGTGGTTGAACTGGCCTACACTCCTAACAGTGGAAAGGGTTCCTTTTTCCCCCAGAGGACCACCAGCATTTGTTAATTGGTTGATTTCCTTTTTTTTTTAGTTTTTTTGAGGCAGGGTCTTGCTTTGTAGGTCAGGCTGGCCCCGAGCTCACTATGTAGCCCAGGCAAGCTTTGAACTCATAGCAATCCTTCTGCCTTTGCCTTCTGAGTGCTGGGATTACAGGTGTGAGCCATCACACCTGGCACTGTGGTATGTAGTACTGATTTGCTGGTGGCATGAATCACCACACCTGGTATTGTGGTATGTGGTTACTGGGGATCAAACTAAGAACCTTGCGTTTGCAAAGGAGGCACCAGAATCATTGTGTTAAATCTCTGGCCCCTTGGTTGATTTCTTGATAGCACCCATTCTTTCTGGAGTGGGATGGAATATCAGTGTTGTTTTAATTTGTATTTCATTAATGACCAATGGTATTGGATGTTTTTTCATATATTTATGTGCCATTTCTTTTTTTTTTTTATTGAGACAGGGTCTTGCTTTGTAGTTTAGGCTGGCCCTGAGCTCACTATGTAGCTCAGGCAAGTCTCGAACTCAGCAATACTCTTGCTTCTGCCTTCTGATTGCTGGGATTACAGGATTAAGCCACCAAGCCCGGCTATTTGCCATTTCTTTTTTTTTGTTTTGTTTTGTTTTGTTTTTTTGAGTTCAGGCTGGCTCTGAGCTCACTATGTAGCCCAGGCAAGCCTCGAACTCAGCAATCCTCCTGCCTCTGCCTCCCGAGTGCTGGGATTACAGGCGTGAGCCACCATGCCCGGCTATTTGCCATTTCTAATTCTTATCTGAGAAGTGTCTGTATTTCAGATGCCCATTTTTGCATTAGGTCTTTATGTTTGGGGGGGAGTCTAATTATTTTGAGTTCTTTCTTCTAGATAATGGCCGTTTATCTGAATAGCTGGTAAAATTTTTTCCTACTCTGTGGGTTGTGTCTTCACTTTTCTTTTTTTTTTTTGAGACAGGGTCTCACTTTTGTAGTTCAGGCTGGCCCTGAACTCACTATGTAGCCCAGGCAAGCCTTGAACTCAGCAATCCTCTTGCCTCTGCCTCCCGAGTGCTGGGATTACAGGTGTGAGCCACCACACCCGGTACTGTGGTATGTGGTATTAATTGCTGGTGAGTGTGAGTCTCCACGCCCAGCATTGTATGTGGTTACTGGGGTTCAAACTTAGGACCTTGCGCTTGCAAGGCAGGCGCTGGAACCACTGAGCTAACCCTCTGGCCCTGTCTTCATTTTTTTATGGTTTCTTTTGCTGTACAAAAGTGTTTTAATAAGATGAGGTTAGAGTATTAACTTCTGTTTGTCCATAATTTAAAAAGAAGTAAGGGGGCCGGAGATTTAGCTTAGTGGTTCTCATGCCTGCCTCGCAAGCACAAGGTCCTGAGTTCAATCCCAGTAGCCACATACAATGTTGGGTGTGGTGACTCACGCCCACCAGCCATCAATACCACATACTGCAGTGCCGGGCATGGTGGCTCACGCCTGTAATCCCAGCACTCGGGAGGCAGAGACAGGAGGATTGCTGAGTTTGAGGCTTGCCTGGGCTACATAGTGAGCTCAGGGCCAGCCTCAACTACAAAGTGAGACCCTGTCTCAAAAAAAAAAAAAAAAAAAAAAAGAAGTAAGGGGCTCTACATGGTATTGATACATGTTCAGTTTGGGTCTCTGCGTTTTGGTGGGGGATATTAGTCATTGAATTTAGGACTTTGTACATGCTAAATGTATGTTCTATCACTGAATTAAGTCCTAGCTCTAAATCCCTAGTTTTGTTCTCATTTAAGAACACCGTTTTTAAGAACTTCATATTGATGCCTGAGTATGTACCTGTAATCCCATCTACTTGGGAGGTTGAGACAGAAGGATTGTTTGAGCCCAAGAATTTGAGAGCGGCCTGGGCAAGGTAGCCAGACCTGGACACAAAACAAAAGAATTTCATGTTGATTTCCTAGTTAAAATCATTTCCATTATCTGTTTCAAAGACATGAGTTAGCCTAAATTTTGAAGTAAAGAAATTTTACCATTGAGATTACTATAAAACAAAGTTATAAAACTAAATGGGGGATTTATCTCAGTGGCAAAATGCCTGCCTTGCAAGTGCAAGGTTCTGAGTTCAATTTTGGATACCAAAAAAAAAAATCAACAACAAAAAATGAATAGAATAGTTGGTAGTCAGGTGTCACGGCCTGCACCTATAGTCTCATGTGCAGCAGAAGCTGATGCAAGATCACTTGAGCTCAGGAGCTCAAGGTCAGCCTGGGGAACACTGTGAAAGCTCATTTAAAATGAGTGGGACACGGTTCCTGTGTAAAGAAAGATGTACAGTGGACCCTTGAGTTACAACTGGCCTGACATATGAATAACTGGATTATGACCTGGATTGTAGTTTTTTTTTGAGACAGGGTCTTGCTTTGTAGTTCAGGCTGGTCCTGAGCTCACTATGGAGCCCAGGCAAGCGTCGACCTCAGCAATCCTCCTGTCTCTGCCTCCTGAGTGCTGGGATTACAGGCGTGAGCCACCATGCCCGGCACTGTGGTATGTGGTATTGATTGCTGATGGGCGTGAGTCACCACACCCAGCATTGTATGTGGTTACGGGGATCGAACTCAGGACCTTGCACTTGCGAGACAGGTGCCAGAACCACTGAGCTAAATCTCCGGGCCCCTGAATTGTAGTTTTAACTTATTATCAGTGTTCTGAATTATAACTGGAATGCCGGCTGCTTGTGCTTCCAGATGGTCTCAGATACAGATTTAACATTTAGAGGGCCAGAGATTTAGCTCAGTGGTTCTGGTACCTGCCTTGCAAGCACAAGCTCCTGAGTTTGATCCCTGGTACCAAAACAAGGAAAAACCAGATTTAACCCTTAAGAGAGTTCTGGGAAGAAGGTTGCAATATCCTTTCTTGCATGGGATTAGTTGAGAATTCCTGGGCCAATGTCTCTGTAAGGACACTCAGATCTGGCTGGAAGAAATTGTGGCCTAAAAGTATATAGAAGAGAGACTTGGAAGGCAGTTGACCAGCTTAAGTTACATCCAGCCTTCAGGGTTGAATTGAGTTAGTAAGTCAAGGGTACGCTCTATACAGTTTCTGATAATATTCTCTACCTTAGATTACCACTATCCTTTTATTTATAATACCTAGCACTATAGTTATAAGAATACTTACTTATTTCTTGAATGAAAAGAAGAATGCTTTTAGTTATGGTAATGGTTTTTCTAAAACTTGTTTCTGTGAAACTTTGTTTAGGTATATTCTAACACTGAAAAATCAATTCAGCTTTAGTTTATTCCTTAACCACTTTTCTCCTACCTTATTAAATTGTCAGCAAAAATTTTGGTAGCATTTCTTTTGAAAGGAATTTTTAGATTAGTGTTTGATTAAATATGTTGTTTCCCTTTTAAACTTATATAAATGAGGAGACATACAAATAAAAAGAGGATTTAATTACCTATTTATCCTTGTAGCTTTCTAACGGAATCCCTATAGAAAGCTGGTTTATGGATAAAAATGACAATGAACTTCTAAAATTGATTCCATTTCTGGAGAAGCTTGTAGAACTGGTAAGTACATCAGTATTTTTGTATTGTGTTTTCATTAGCACAGATATATTGAAGTCTGTGCTTTATGGATATCAACTTTTAACTGGTGGGAGATTAGGAAAAAGATTGAAAAAGATTCTGAATTATGAAATATTACCTATACTATGACTTTAATTTACATGCTGAAGAAGTAAAATGCTATTTAGTATCCTTTGTAATAAAGTGTACAAACACCAAGAATGCTTTTCAAGGACCTCAGAAGAATGGGTTTGGTCCTGATCTGTAAAACCTGATTCCATTGATCTGGATTAGTCTCAAAAGAATCAAAAATACAGTTTTTGTTTCTCCCTAACTGTGTAGTTGTTGAATGATAGGGATAGTCATGCGGGCTTTCTAGAAAACTTGTTCAGTGTTCCCAGAGAGACTGCAGTCTGTGTGGTGAGGACAGAAGAGCCACTTCCAGAGTGAGCTAGTGGTTTGGAATTTACTGGGTGAAGAGTGCTGGGAGATCCCAGAGGCTAATTGTGATGCAGGGTGGAGGAGTCTAAGAGTTGCCATTACCTGTAATCACAGAACTTCTTCAGGGCTAAAGTGGGAATTCAGTGGGTCTAAGTAAGAAAGTCTCCTTAAAGACACAATTATGTCCTTAAGTGCTGGTGTATATCTAAAATCTCAGCACTGTGGGAGGCTGAGACAGGAGAATCACAAATTCAAGCCCATTGTGGTTAATTCACTGAGATCCTTTCTCAAATAGTAGAAGGGCTTCAGGCGTGATGGCTCATGCCTATAATCCCAGTCCTCAGGAGGTAGTGGCAGGAGGATTTCTGAGTTCGAGGTTTGCCTGGGCTACTTGGTGAGCTCAAGGCCAGCCTGAACTACAAAGCGAGACCCTGTCTCCAAAAAGAAAAAGTAAAAGGGCCTAGGTAGGGCTTCACTCCTTTTGAGTCTTCCTTCTGTCTGTCTCAAGCAGAAGTTTTTTTTCTCAGTAAAGTTTTTCCTACCCCCACCCCCCCCACAAAAAGAAAAGTAAGAAGACTAGGGATACAGCTCTGTATCTCTGTGAAGGACCTGGGTTCAATTGCTAGTATGGGTTGGGGTTGGGGTAGGGGTAGGCTAAAGACAGTCAGTTATTCAAGGGAAATTCATCAGTATTCAGTAAATTGGCCCAAGTGATTAAGAAAAGATTTTTTTTTTTTGAGACAGGGTCTTGCTTTGTAGTTCAGGCTGGCCCTGAGCTCACTATGGCACCCAGGCAAGCCTCGAACTCAGCAATCCTCCTGCCTCTGCCTCCTGAGTGCTGGGATGACAGGCATGAGCCACCATGCCCAGCACTGTGGTGTGTGGTATTGATTGCTGGTGGGTGTGAGTCACCACGCCCAACATTCTATATGGTCACTGGGATCAAACTCAGGACCTTGCGCTTGCGAGGCAGGAGCCGGAACCACTGAGCTAAATCTCCGGCCCAAGAAAAGATTTTTAATGCAAGAAAATAATGATGCAGTAGGAAAACAATTAGAAAAGCCAGGAACATTGGAAAACCAAGGATAAAAAGAAGGGTCTCCTCCTGAAGGCTTTGGCTGAGGTCTTGTGGGCTGGAGGCAGATAATCTCAGGTTACATAAATAATGAGACTCTGCTAGAGGCTCTGCTAGGGATCTCACAGGAATGTAGTGATTTGGAGTTCATCTGGGGTCCCAAGCCCTAATACTAACTGCCTACTGTATGTACATTTTTTAAATCCTAAATTAATTGGGTTGATGCATATCTTTTTTGGGGTATCACTGCTCTATTGATACTAGATCATCACTAGATTACTTACGGTCAATTCAGTGTAAATTGTATATAAATTATCATTGGACTGTATTGTATAGAGGTTGATGACAAGAGAAAAAGTCTGTACATGTTCAATATAAGTGCAGGTTTTCTCTCCAAATATTTTTGATCCAAGGATGTGAAACCCATGGATATAAAATAATCATAGAATAAAATAATAAAGTTTCTCTGCTTATGTTATGTGGATTGTGTCTTTGAAATTATGTGGTTTAAGAAAAACTGTGTTTTTCCCCACACAGAATGAAGATGTCCGACCACACATCAGAGACAGATTTCGCTTGCATGATTTGCTGCCCCCAGATTAAAAGACTTGTCAGAACACTGAAGGGGGAGAAAATGCAGGACCCTTTTGGACTAAGACAAAAACATTGCCATTACTGTTGAAATTTTGCATTTTTGTACCCTGTCTTGCTTTTCTTATCTTTGGTGCCCAATAATGATCAAAGGTTGTAGAAAGAGACTTTATCTCAGATTGCATACATATAGTAGGTAGGCTAAAACAGAAGAGTCTTTAGAACTAGTGCAACTCCAGTGAAATTTTTTTATGTACAGGACATCTGCAGTTTATAAAGAATTCTGTTTCTGCCACCAGCAGTTTGACCTGTAGTTACACAGGATTTTATGATAATAACAGAGATGAAAATGGACTTTTATTTTCTCTCTGTTTGGTGCTCTAAGTGGGTTTGTAGCCACTTTTCTGTTACTTTACAATTCTCATTTCAACAGGAATGGCCAGTAAAAGTTGTTTTATTTTTCCTGTTAAGGTTTATAACCTTTTTACATTTTGACCTGTATTAGATTAGAATTTCATTATGCATTCCTTTTAGTTGAGGCGCTTCATAGTTTCCTGGAAATAGTCAATTGTTAGTTTTTTTTTTATTATACGTTTGAATGGCCGTTTTCCTGCTTTGTCTGCCTGCATATTGTATATTTGTTTAAAAATATTCTCTACTTTTAGTCCATGTAAGTTTCATTTAGACAGACATGCATTTATATTTTGTTTCTGTAATATTCTACTGTAGGTGAAATCTTCAAAAATCAAGAGACTGGGTAGATAAGAATATATGAATGACTAATATTCAAAAGATCTAAACCATTGTGATGGTGTGTATTTCCAAATGGTAATATCTTGGTATGGCACACAGATTGAATGGATAAAGGTATACCTCAGACTTCATTGTGCTCACCAATCTTTGAGGAGAATGAGTTAGTTACTTATTGGGCTGGATTTAGGTATTGCTGCCTTTGGTTTTCTCCAGAATGAAGTATTCAGCACAGTGATTCAGTATTTTTAATTACTTTGCATGGGCTGGTAGTATGTACCTCTGTTATGCTCTCAGTTACAATCAATTTAAAACTTTTGTGTAACAGCTTGGTACCTAACAGTAGCTATGCATAATCCTGTGGCACAGTACACTCCAAAGCCACCGATGCAGTTAACATGCGCTCATAGTGGTTTTCTATGCTATATGAAAATGGTCTTCAAGCCTTGGTTCTCGAATGCAGCTACCACAAGAGGTCGATATTTTTGTAGTGGCATGTAATCTCCTTTTCAGGAGACTTTTTATGGAAGGTAGAATTTGTAAAAGTATGCTTTGCCTCTCAACTGCATTAACATGCCACAGGCTCAGACTGTTTTTGTGTAAAGGATGTCAAAGAACGGCACTTTTTCTAAAGAGAAGTTTGATATTTTGTATGCTTGTTAAGAAAGTACAGTATTGGAAATTAAAGGTGGACAACTGATAATTAAGGAGTATGTCAGTTAATTTTTTATGTATATTACCTGTTTACTTGTACAACTTATTGTACAAATTACATGCAGCTTCATTTTCAAATGAATCCTTAAAATAAGGAAATCTTTTTAGGAAAACATTTAATTTTTGTATTTTTGATTTTAAAGGCATGAGTTATGTCAGTTTTCAGTGTATTAATGAAGATTTTAACTTTTCATCAGATTGAGTGTTTTCTTACTATATTATCTGTTGTGTGTAGTTAGCATATTGTGTCACTGAACTGTTTAAAAATCTAGCATGTAGAACAAGCCTGTTTTGTGGAAAATCCTTATTCATTAAAAAATAATTGTGGCAGATTTTCTGCAAAAAAAAAGCAAAAGCATTTGCAATTCAGAAACTGATTTTTTTTAATTTAAAGAAAGGTATTTTGCTTGCAGGAAAAATACTACAGATTCATTTTAATGAGAATCTTTGAAATGTATTTATCTTTAGGGCATCTGGGCATCTTAATGCTGTTTGTCTTATGTCTTTCTTGAAATAAAATGTACATACGTTACCTTTACATACGCTCTTGCTCCAAATTGTGAACCTAGTTACGTTTTACCTTGTTCCCTTTTCCTTTTGATGCTCAAACAGCCAGTCCTATATAAGATCTGAACTTTCAGCATGCATCCTATTTGCTGAAAGTTTTCCTAAGTAAGTGGTAGGAGTCTCAAAGGGTCTTCCCACAACTTACAGGGAAATATAAGCACCTAATACCATTGTGCCTCTGGGCACTAATAATAAAAGACGACTTTTCAATTAACCATCTTCTCTTAATGATAAAGTTGTTTTTCAGCCAATATAAGGAGAGGTTAGGTAAATAAGTGAATCAAGCATAACAAGGTTCTGTAAAGAAATAAAGGAAACTATGTGGCCTGAGAAAATTCTTGACACTAAATTAATCCTTATATTTTTTTATTATATTATTTGGATAATTTTTAAATTGTTAACATAATTTATAGAGAAAATATTTAGTTTGCTTCCTTCCACTTCAATGTTTTGTCTTCCCATTACCTTTTTTCTTTTGATAGATGTTGAACACTTACAGTTAATTGGAGGTGTATATTTTTTTGAATTGAGATGTGCCCAGCCCATCAGTTCACACAGGAAACATGAAGTCTTAAGAAAATAACTGTAGTAAAAGCAGGAGAGATGGATCCATGATGAGACACAACAGTCACATTACAACTCTGAAGGACATTCACCTTGTGCTATTTCCAGCGATAAATGTCTGGCTTTTTATGACATTCTTTTAAATGTCTGTATCATTGTTAGAAGATGTTTTAATCAGTTATTTTTTAATTTCATGTAATATATGTAGCTCTAGATTTATCAACATATTTCTCCTTGGGTCCTAACGTAGAACTGGTGAGACTTCATAACCATAAATTGTTTTATATTAGCTAGTATGTATATTTATTTACCCAATGGCTTTATGTGTTTCCCGAAATTGATTTGGGATTTATTGAAAGTATTGTGTAACTTCTATAAACGGCTATTTTCATGTAACTGTCAGTGAAATGGATGTGTACATTGTTTTTTAATATATATATATATATATATATATATATTTCTCTGGGATTTTTTTTTTTAAGGGTTAACGTAGAATTTTTTTTTAAGTTATCTTTGGCCAATGACTTTTTCAGCTAGATATTTCATTCAACATTCTATAAAGAAGTGCGTTTCTTCTCATTGTTTTGTTGTCAACTTGCCTGAAAGAGACTTCATCTCATCGGTGAAGAAGAGCATTTCATTATTACTACAAAACTTCCCATCGAACACAGAATTCTTCATAAAGACCAGGTTTCTTCCACATCTGAGTCAGTACTTAAAATCTGAAATGTAAAGGACACTGAAGCCTTCATTTATCTGTACTAATACTATGGTGTTACCTACATCATTAGCTAGTTGTTTTTCTGACCTGACTTTTGTCTTCCTAGGTATTTATTTGTTATCTTTTAATCTTGTGTATCTAAATTAGTTACTAGTTACCCACCGAATAACTATGCCAAGCAACTAGGAAAGACTGTTTATTTGATTTCCCCTTATAGGGGAAGAGTGGACTGGGAACAAAAATGTATGGGCCAGGAGGCCTTGGGCCATCATTCACCTCCTTATCCTCTCATGGGCTGTGTCTGAGTGTAGTATTTTTCATTGCTGACGGACTTGATGATGTCATTACTTCTCATGTCTTCCTTTGAATTGAAAGCCTGCTAGGAAATTCATATAAAATTTATTACTACAAATTTCAGAATAAGAACCACAAAGCTCACTATCTTATACTTAAATGCTAGTCAAATTATTATTGGAATCCAGGTCTAAGTAGGACAGATTTTTATAAAATGTTTCTCTGTACCTTGAAATTACTTGCTGAGAGGCAAGGGATATACCACATTTTGAGATCTTTACTTTTAAAGGGGAGGTAGAGTGCACCAAGGTTGTAGTAGTTAATGATTTTGATACTAGTATCTTAAGACACATCACTGGTTCCCAAACCTGACTGTTCCTTAGAATTACTCTAAAGAGCTTTTAAGGAACAGATCCCTGAAACCTACCATTAGAAAATTTTCATTGTATCTAGAATGAAACCTGGGAATTCTGTGTTTTAAGGCTTTTCCTGGTGAAACTAATAGTCAGATTTGGGAAATATATTTTAATAATGAGATGGTGGTTTGAGAGTAGGCAGAAAATAAAAGTTTACCAGACCTCTCTGGTAGTTATTTCCCCATTTTATTTCTTTTTTTAAACTGGGACCAGATTTCATAGAATTTTAAGATACATGGAGGAATAAGAAAATTGAGGCTATTGCTCATTATCATTTTTGTCTTTCATACTTTTTTAAGAGTTTGCATTTCTAGGACTTGGATAGTTGATCATATATAGCTGAAGGACATGTCCCTGAATGAGACCATTTTATATATATATATATATATATATAAACTGTAAAATATTCACTATTTTTTTATTTTACAAATCTTTGTAGAAATAAACAATTCAATACTACTTTCTTTTTTTTGAAATGGGATTTTTCAAGGTAGTGTCCTTTGGCATTAAGGTAGGGGGGAGCTAATATTCCCTCTACCTGTTTCCACGTGAATGAGTATAAAGTCATGGACAGTAAAAAATCTCAGTTTAATTTCTACTTATTTACTATGCAGTGTAGCCATGAACAAGTAATGTAGATTTAGTTTTCTCATTTTCAAATGCCCTGATCACCCTACCTCACAGGGTTGTTGTGGGGGTAAATAAAACTTTTATGGAAGCACTTTTCTTTGATGATATTTATCAGTCATCAGAAACAATATAATTTCTAACAACCTATATTTGCATAGTGGTTTGTTTGTTTGTTTACAAGTTCACAGTTTTTCCACATTACCTCTCTTCTAATATTAATCTTTATAACAAGCTTAGAGGGACTATCCAGTCTGAGTTCACATCAGGACAAGCCAGTAAGGCATTGGGCTTAGAGAGGGCTGTGAGCTGAGACCACGCAGCTGCTCTGAGACTGGAATTCAGCCATCACTGTAACACGCTTTTTCCCCAATGCCTTGGCATCCCTTTTTTTTTTTGCTTTTTGAGACAGGGTCTCGCTTTGTAGTTCAGGCTGGCCCTGAGCTCACTATGGTGCCCAGGCAAGCCGCCGCGAACTCAGCAATCCTCCTCTCTCTGCCTCCTGAGTGCTGGGATGACAGGCGTGAGCCACCACGTCCGGCATTGTGGTATGCGGTGTTGATTGTTGGTAGGCGTGTCTCCATGCCCAGCATTATATGTGGTTACCGGGGATCGAACTCAGGTCCTTGCGCTTGCAAGGCAGGCGCCGGAACCACTGAGCTAACCCTCTGGCCCCCCTTTTGGTTTTTGAGACAAGGTCTCGTTGCAGTTCAGGCTGGTCTGCAACCTTTGGTGATCCTCCTGACTGTGTACTTGCAGGTGTGTGCCACAGTACCTAGCAACTTGAAATTCTTGTATGGTCATGTATATATATAAACAAAAAGCTTTCTCAGGTTTGTAAATTGAGTTACTCAATATAGTGTTATTATAGCAAAGGTGAGGGATTCAGAATGGCAACAATGGGGCCAACAGGAACAATCTAGTTTTTTAAACTGGGAGTATATTCCAGCTTCCAAATGTAGTTGTTTATGTTATAGATCAAGGAAATTGGTTTAAAAATGCGTTTTCAAGATCAGAGCTTGGCTTAAATTCATGTCTCTATGAGCCATGGAGACCAACCTGAATACATAAGATGTTGGTATTGTGAAATATAGGTAAGATGGCAAGAATTAATCAGGTTATACTGAGGAATTCTACTTGACATAAAGACCAACACACATAATTAGGTATAAAACCAGTCTGGCCCAGCTTGATCTCTGAGGTCTGACCCTAAGTTCAAAGGAATTTGATGATGCACAGATAGTTTACACATAACTCAATCCTTTAAAAGTAAATGATTGCACTTTAGAAAAGAATAACCCACTTAGGAGTATATTAGTGAAAGTAGCATAGGTCAAAGAGTGAAAAGATCTTAATTTACATCCTAAGAATTCAGCTATTTGCAAAGAGGTAGTTGATTCACAAGGCTCAATGTGTGTATATGTAAAATAGATGCTTTAAGGCTACCTTTCAGAATTATAAAAATGAAACAATGTTATAAACTGTAAAGTATTACACAAATAGCCGGAATGGAAATGTTGAAAATAGTCTTTCAAGGATGACAATGCAGGAGGGTTAAGAAAAACCACGCAGGTATTACGGTTTTTATTTAAATGTCCCCCCAAAGCCTCCTGCTGTCATAGGTGGGCCTCCTGGAAGGTGAGTGGATCTCGGAGGTGTGGTAATCAGTGGATTACTATGCTGAAAGGTTCACAGCTAACCGCAATTGGGGAGGTGGAGGCCTGCTGAAGGAGGTGGGTGTGGGCAGCATGTTTCCCTCCTGCTCCTCCTTGGATTGTGCTTGCCAGACGTGATTTCATGAGTTGCTTTTTTCTTCCATGTCTGTGTTGTGCCAGCCTGCCCTGGAGCCAGCCAGCGAAGGACTGAAGTGAGAGCCAGAATACATCTATCCTTTATATTGCAGGTGTTGGGAATTGTGTCTTAGCAACAAGAAAGGTGGCTTTGAGGGATGCAGAGTGAACTACAAGATAAGGGTATTTGACATCAGAATTATTTTTTTTTAAGATTTTTTTATTTTAGTTTTTATTTTCTTTTTTTTTTGAGACAAGGTCTTGCTTTGCCATTCAGGCAAAGCTCAGTGACCTTGAGCTCACTATGTAGCCCAGGCAAGCTTTGAACTCAGCGATACTCCTGCCTCAGCCTCCTGAGTGCTGGGATTACAGGCATGAGCCACGAGGTGCAGCATTTTGCTATGTTGTACTGGGGATCGAACTCAGGACCTTGCACTTGCTAGGCAGGCCCTGGAACCACTCAGCTAAATCTCCAGCCCTTCTGTCATTAACTTTTAATAATGAAACATCTGTGCTTCTTTTGTTGTTCTTTTCTTTTTTTTGAGACAGGGTCTCGCTTTGTAGTTCAGGCTGGCTCTGAGCTCACTGTGTAGCCCAGGAAGCCTTGAACTCAGCAATCCTCCTGCCTCTGCCTCCTGAGTGCTGGGATTACAGGCATGAGCCACCACACCCGGCACTGTTCTTGTTTTGTTTTTGAGATAGTCTTGCTCTGCAGTTCAGACTGACATTGAATTCACTATGTAGTCCAGGTTGGCTTTAAACTTGCAGTGATACTTCTGCCTCAGCCTCCCAAGTGCTGAGATTACAGGCGTAACTAACATATCTGGCTTAGTAAGGAAACTTTTTTTTTTTCCTGCGGTACTGGGTATCAAACACAATCTTGTACTTGGGAGGCAGGTGGCAGCACTACTGAGCTAAACCCCAGCACAGCAACAAAGCATTTTGAGAACAGGTTTTTTACTTTTTTGTTTTTTGTACTCAAGGGATTGTGCATATTAGGCAAGTGCTCTATCACTGAGCTTCATTCTCAGCCTGGGAACAAAAGTTTTTTTTTTAATTGAATTCTTTATTGGTACAATTTATATACATCTCAAAATCACATATAACATTGGGAAATTTGTACCAGTATATGCCACAAGTTAATTCTCATTTTTACCCATATCCCTACCCACTCCCCCCTCCTCCCCCCTTATACATGCTCTTTTATTTTCTTTCTGAATCATATTTATTCCTTCCCCTCAT
>PVIC010040967.1:0-16438 GCA_004025085.1 Thryonomys swinderianus
CTGAGCTAACCCTCCGGCCCTATTGATTTTTTTTTTTTTTTTGAGACAGGGTCTCACTATGCAGTTCAGGTTATGTAGTTCAACTCACTATGTGGATCACCGTGGCCTCAAACTCATAATGATCCTCTTGTCTCAGCCTCCCAAGTGCTAGTATTACAGGCATGTGCCAGCATGCCTGGTGACTTTGATATGGCGTGGCTTTTGACTTTTGGCTTGCATTAATAGGTTGATTACCATTTATGTACATAAGAAAATGATTCAATATTTTTCACAAGGATATATATGTATATTGTTTTCTTGATATATGTTAGAATCATCAGAATACCCAAGTTAACTTTTGGTAGGGCCATAGTCACTAGCCCTGAATGACTGAAGAATTGTACCCCACCTGAGAGGTTGGCAGGCACCAGCCAGTTGCAGATGACCAGGACTAAGTGAAAAGGAAATACAAAAACCAAGCTACAGCATCCTGGGATCAATACAATGGGAAGAACAAAACCATGGGAGTGGTAGAAGCCGTGCACTCTGTTCTGGAAACTGGGTAAACTATAAAGCAAGGAGATAAGGCTTGCAGTTCTGGCCCAAGGTCGAATGGTCACATGTGGTGATAGGCTTTCTGGCAGGGTCCCCGGGTAGTGAAGAGCATCACACAGTGCTACAGTTTGGATTTGGATTTGGACTTAAATGTCCCACAAGGGCTCATGCATTTTCATGCATTAAGGATTTGGTTCTCATCCTGGTGCTATTAGAAGGTGGTGGAATCTTTAAGAGGTGGGACCTACTAGGCAGTTTTAGGTCACTGGGGATGTCGTTTTGAGGGGGAATCTCGAGATACTCCTCTCTTCCTTTTTCTTTTTTGTATCCAGCAACACCCTCTGTCATGCATTCCCACCAGGATGTGATGCTCTGCCACAGATCGCAGACTGAAACTCCCTAAACCATTGTCTGAAACAAGCCTTTATTCTTCAGATGGTATATGTTAGAGTACCAGAAAGCTGATTAACATACCTGGTAAGAGAAAGGGAGTGCATGCACGTGTGGTCTGTCTTTCCCTCCTCTTTTTAGAGCCATGTTACTTTCCCCACTTGGGACTCCCCCAGAAAATCAACTGGACATAATTACAAGGGTTTATTCTGGGCTTTTAGTACCAGGGATCAAACTCAAGCCCTTGTGTGTCCAAGGTTGGTGTGGTACCACTTGAGCTAAATCCCCAGCCTTGGATTTTCAGTTCTATTTCACTGATCCATACATTTATCCTTTACTGTGATCCTGACTTCTACGGTATTACAGTGACCAGTTTAGTATTCCTTTTCATTTGTTTTTCTTTTCCTAGTTCCTTAAAGAAGAAACTTAAAATGCTATTGATATGAGATTTGTTTTCCTTTTGTGATATAGGTGTCTAAAGTTATAAATTTACTATTATGTACACATTTACCTAAATCATATACATTTTGGCATTTGTATTTTTCTTTTAATTCAGACAAATATTTTCTAGTTTCCCTTGTGACTTGTTTAGAAAGCATTGTTTAATTTTCAGAGAGAGGATTTTTTCCAAACTGTTTTCTGATGTTGACTTCTAAATTTAATTTCTTCATGTTTGGAAAATATAGTTTGTGTGGTTTCAACCCTTTTACATTTATAAAGAGTTTTATAAAAATTCAACATGACCCTCAAAAGTATTGTGTGCTGTTGAAAAGAACGTGTGTTTCATAGTTGCTTTCTGCTAGGCTGTCACATGACCTGTCTGCACCTTGTTGGGAAATGATTTCACAGTGGTACTTTGAAGCCCTTGCAGGTTTCCACGGGGACCACCTATCCAAAAGCCGGAGCCACATCTAACCTGAGTCTTGGTGTTATGCCTTGGAATGTTGTTGGAAGATGAGAAGATGGGGATTTAAGGTACTGTGAAGGGCATTTCCCACTCATCTTGCTGGGAAGCTGTCTTTTCTGGTTGTCTTCCTCTGATGAGATAAGAGACTTCCTGCCTTGCTTCCCCATCCCCCACCAGAACAGGACTACAAAACCACCTCGCTATAATCTAGAACATGAGCAACTCTTCACTAGTGGGGTATCTTGCAAATCATGTTACCATCCTTTGTGTTCCAGGGACATACCTTCTGGTGTATGGGGACCTAGCAATTTTGGCTACCCTTCTTGTTGTCTATGTGAATAATGAATGGTTTGAGTAAAAAAGACCTTCGATGAAGGCTCTTTGTACCTTTACAAGCCAAATCACTCAGACTCTGATTGTGGCCTTGGCTTGTTTTCCTGTGGATGATAAATCTGTGCAAGTCTTCAAGTTCAGTAAGAGATGGGCCCTCTGTGGCCTGCACATACTGTTTTTTAGGTCACCAAATCCTACTATTATTACCTTATTCACTGGATCTCTCAGTTAAGGTTCTGGAAAGCTCACCAACCTGTTGCTTGCCCCAGTCATGAAGGTAATCTCAGGCTGGCTGTGACACAGCTTCCTGTCCATCTGCTACCAACATCACAGCATTTTCCAATAATACCCATGGGTGTGTTCTGCTTCAAGTTAAATCAGGTGTCGCTGGTAATGGTTTCTTTTACAGCCTGCCTCCAGAAATTCTGGTAAGTGTAAGGCTTAGGGCTGATGGAGATGGAGGCCATGGCAGGGGGGACAGAAACAATTTCAGACAGAAATGATATAAACACCAGCTGCTAAGTAGCTTTTCTTAAGTGATCCTCAATTTTCATGAGTTCTTTGTCCATTCCCAGTGATCTGAAGAATTGTTCTTCTGAAATTTTTGTCAAGTTTTGTGTTCTCTGACAAAATGATTTCCCAAGCTCCCCACTTGTCTAATCTGCAAGTTTTGCCACTTCAGTACCATTTTTGTCTGACAATATTGACATATGTATAATATGTAAAACATATGCTTCCTTTTTACTTTTTGAGAGTGTCTCACTATGTAGCCCAAACTGGCCTTGAATTTGCAGTGATCCTCCTACCTCAACCTCCTGAGTGCTGGAATTATAGGTGTATGCCACCAGGCCCAGTTGCATTTACTTCTCAAAGGAAGAACGATTTCTCTGTTTTAAAGCCTAACATCTTGTTTAGTTTTATATGCCAAAGAATATTCCATGGAAAAGTTGGTAATTTTTTTTTTTTTAAGACAAGGTCTCGCTTTGTAGTTCATGCTGGTCCTGAGCTCACTATGTAGCCCAGGCAAGCCTTGAACTCAGCAGCCCTCCTGCCTCTGCCTCCCAAATGCTGGGATTACAGGCGTGAGCCACCACGCCCAGCACTGTGGTATGTGGTATTGATTGCTGGTGGGTGTGAGTCAGCATGCCCAGCATTGTATTTGGTTACTGGGGATCAAACTCAGAACCTTGCGCTCGTGAGGCAGGCACTGGAACCACTGAACTAAATCTCTGGCCCCAAAAGTTGGTAATTTTAATAAGCATTATAAAATAATCCATGGTTCACTGGGTTTGGCAAACAAAAGTTGACCAGGCTTCTTTGTTGCAAGAATTTCTAGAACTTTGATAGGCTTATGTGTAGTCTGAGTATCTAGAAGAAGATACAGTGAGTTTTTGATCAGTGGAACACATGTTTTCAGATGAGCATCTGCAACACCCTTGGAAACCAAGCAGATGATGACCACTTAATGGCTAATAATGCTTGCCCTCTTGTGGTGTATTGCTTAATTTCAGGCCTTTTAGTTCTCTGAAAGACTTGGAAAAGCTTTCTTGTACATAGTTTTCCATCTTTAGCTCTAACCAAGCTCGTCTGCCTGGTGACTTTACCTTCCTTAAGCGAGGATTTAATTGTGTTTATTCTCTGATTAAATATTTTTTATAATCTCATCATAGTAAATGACTCAACTCTTCCAAGAAAAAAATGAAAGGTATTGAAAGTATTGCTTACATAGCAACTCTTAGCTGGAGATTCTTCTGAAACTCTTAGTTGTAAACAAGGAAACAGGTGGAATTTCTATGTTTGATCTTAAAATAGATAGGCTAGAACCTCACTGTCCGCAATTCTAAGACAAGCTGTCCAAAAAGTGGAGCTCAGTAAATGCTTAGAGATTAATGAATTTCTACGTTGTTCACAATGAAATCATCTCTACAACCAAGCTGTGTCACTCAGGTGCATGTCAGGGGAACATATCAGGGACAAGTGTGAATTAATGGAATTATAAGATTTTGTTGGAGCAAGAAAAATGTCCTCTGGCTTCTACTTAAACTTCAACACAATCAGATACTATTGAAATACATAGTACCAACAGCTCATAATCAGCAGCAGTCTTTCCAGGGTGGCTGAATGGGGTGGAACAAAGATATGTGTGGGTAAGGGAGTGGGTTCTGAGAACAGTGCGTGGGTTGGGAAAGAAATTAAAGTACAGTGAAGTACAGACCAACTATGCAGATGGCATTTGCTAATTAATACTATAGCTGTAAAATAATAAAAGGCAGATATAAATGTTACTGATTGTTTTAGGGTAAAAGCCTTAAGGATACAATTAATTAAATGAACTATTTGCTTTAGGCTTTTATTTTTACTGATATATATGCTCATTAACAACTTTAAAAAGTGACAAGCTTCACGGACAATCTGAAGCTGATAATTAACTGGCAAATATATAGATCTTATAATTTACTGAAAAAAGTGTGGATTTAACCATATGTTCAAGAAAGGGTTGCAAAGTCTCTGAGGATATTGACTGATGAGGTTTGAGATGCTTCCAGTTTTTTTTTAAATCTGCTTTTTGAAACAGTATGACAATTTGAAGATATTTGAAAGTAAATGATGAAATATTTGAAAGTAGGGTCAATGGAATTCTTGAGCTACTTTGTAAGCTGAACATGTAATACACACTTAAGAGTCCCCTCTACTTGGGAGGCTGAGATAGGAGAATCCTTTGAGCCCTCTCTGAACAATGCAGTGAGAAAGAAAACAAAACAAAACTGAGGGCCAGAGATTTAGCTCAGTGGTTCCTGCGCCTGCCTCACAAGCGCAAGGTCCTGAGTTCGATCCCGGTAACCACATACAATGCTGGGCATGGTGACTCCCACCCACCAGCCATCAATACTACATACCACAGTGCCGGGAGTGGTGGCTCATGCCTGTAATCCCAGCACTCGGGAGGCAGAGACAGGAGGATTGCCAAATTTGAGGCTTGCCTGGGCACCATAGTGAGCTCAGGGCCAGCCTGAACTACAAAGCGAGACCCTGTCTCAAAAAAAAAAAAAAAATCAAATCTGATTCTTAAAGGCCATTAGATACAGTTCAGTCTAACATGTTATTTATAATGCTTCATACACAAATTCAGATTTTACCAGTACATTGGCAAAGTGTATGGCACCTTGTTAGATACTAGCACTTATTTTTGAAGATTGCTACTAAATGTAATAAATTGACTGCTTCTCCTATAAATATTTTGTTTAATCACAAATCTCAAAACTCTCTGGGCATTTTCTATCAGTTTACAAAATACAATCCAATAGTAGATGTATATATTTAAAAAGTCTCCCAATGATGTTGTGATGGTTTGAATATGATTTATCTCTCTAAATTAAGTCAGGAATTTAGTCTCCACTTTATGCTCAAGTGTTAAAAGGTTGGAAATTTAATCCCACTGTATGGTTTAGAAATGGAGCCTTTGGAAAGTGATTAGATCAGGTATTTAGGGATATTCCTTGTGTTTGATTCCCGGTGATTTTATAAGGAAATCCACACAGATCACACAGACAAGAGAGGTACGTATTTCTATGATGATATGGCATAGCCATGGAAGTTCTCATCAGAACTTGTATCATGCTGTTTGGACTTCCAGCATCTATTACTTAGAGCTAAATAAACTTATTTTCTCTATAAAGTAGGCTTCCTCTATTACTTTGTTACAGTAACAGAAAGCTCACGCGTCTTATTGAGACTTACTTGGGGAAACCACTAATTCACCCATGGTAATCCAAGGGAAACTATGAATGGAGATCCATTTTTGTGTTTGTGGACTCATGGGGGAGTTGTGGAGAATCCTAACATATCATAGTAGAAAGCTTTTTGTTCATAAAGCTGACACTGAAACAGTAGATTTCAGAGCTTTAAACTAAATTATTTCTACAGAATAATTATAACAATGATGATTTAAAAACAAGTTCGCATTCTCTGTTAACCAGGTGCCTTGAAATTTTAGATTAGCACTCAAGCATTAATCCCTCTTTTATAAAAGATCCCTGAGTGGTCTCTTAATCTGGTATGAACTCAGATATAGATTTAAAATATTTTTTGTGTGAAATTTTGCCAGCATCTATGCATTCTGTTGCAGGAGGGTTTAAACATGACCTGTCTGCCCTATTGCCAGAAGATTATCTTATCCTTCTTGCTCTCTTATTCTTGATAGTTGTTAAGATAACCATGATGTTTATGCTAAATTTAATAACAAGCACAGTCACTTAATCATTGTTTAAAACCAAAGTGAGAGAAACACTACTGGCTTCATTTCTGAGTAGTGGTTTATCCCAAACAGGTACATATGTCCTTGTCAGCTAAGCTGTTTGTCCAAAATATAGCTTTGGAATTTTGAAAAGACTACATAATTAAGAGAAGTCATATCAAATCAGCTTCATACGCCTTTTATATTTTCTTTCTAAAACAAATTTGGAGAATATATTTCTCTTTATGATGTGGCACCTTTTCTGCAATGTCACTCTTTGCCTTAGCAATAACAAAATATCTGAAACATACAAATTTTCTGAAGTATTTTTCTTAGACTTTTATAGTATATTTTTGGCATAAATAGCTTTTGAAGATAGGTATTTGAAAATGAGTTTATATCATTTCTAAAATCTGACAAGGGAAATTATCTCTAAGAAGATTAATCTCATTGATTTGGCATTTTTAAATTAAACTTTAATCAGCTTTTTCATATTTTTATTGTCAAAGAGTCCATGTTATCATAAGGTATAAAGTGAGCCACCCAAAGCTTGAAGGGTAAATATATAATTTTCATAAAGGTCTTGCAGTGCTTAGACACTGGTTGAATAATGATGCAGAATTAAATAGCGCCATCAACACTGAACTACCAGTGAGACTAATGAGTCACAGCAGGTGGCATGTTTCAGCAGCCAGGACCAAGAAAATCACAGCAGACATAGTATAGTTGAAAGGACTAAGCTTCATAAAGTATTATCTAATTAATCCTGAATATTTAATTATCAAGCCAACTGTCATACTAATTAATGTTCCTTCTGTCACAGGGCAAGAGGATCAGTTTTGAAGAAATGTTAATCTGGCCTTAAAAAAATCATCTTTACTTAGCAGAGGCATTCAACCTCAATTTAATTTATTATCTCAAAGAAGAATTATACTACCTACTTATTTTGTATGATAAATTATTGTACATAAACCTCTAAGTGCAAATTAGTTAGGAAGTTAACAGTCACATTTAACCAATGACCAAACTCTCATCTCTGTTTTCAGAAATAATTGTTTTTATCAGTCTTCAGAGATATGACAATAATCTCCCCTTTCTAAAGGAGAATAACAGAGTAATAGTGATGTCTCTAGGCTACACAAAACCAAGTGTTAGACAAATTAAACATTAGACATAACTGCAGCTTAGGTGCCAAAAGATACTTTTTTTTTCCATGAAAAAGAAAAGGAACTGTATGTTTGATTTTATTGTATAGGTATGTAATAATATATACTGAAATTCATAGAAAGTATAAAATTTACTTAATTCAGCATACAAAAAATCAGTCTAACAGAAAGCTTATTGTGGTACCGAGTTTGTACAGGAATGTAAGCTGTAATTCTCAACAGCCGCTGCCACTGTGTTTTATAATTTAAAAACTGTTCAGACAGTAGTTCTTTTCCCGGTTTTGGAGAATTTTTCCTCCCAGTTCTCATCACTTTGTGGGCAGTTGAGAAAGTTTTTCTCTGTCAAATGTCTGCCATATCTTTGTGATATATGTTGAAATAATTTAAATCAGACTCACTGAATCACTTCAGTGAAATGTTGAATGGACCTTTGGCTACAGGACACTGTACTAGATTGCTTGTATTCAAGGATTAATCATACTGATAATGTATTTACTCCATAAAAATCTGTATTTGTTCTCATACATGATACAAAGTGACAAGAAATCAATTTACTAAAAATATAACCTATGCTATGCATGGGTCTGGATCCAAAGATAATGAAAACTAATATTTAAAGTATGTGTGCTGATTAAAGGGAAACCCTAAACGTGAGGTGAACATTTATTTTCAGAATTAAGAGCACACATAAAAGCTGTTTTCAGCAAAATGAATATATGAACATATAATTATGAGAGTTAGTGATGTTTGAACTAATTATGTTGAGAATAAAGAGTAAAAATCCCAGAATGATTTAAAATAGTTTGAGTTTGGCCAGAAAGGAAGCTCCAGTATAGTTGTAGCCTGCAAAGAAGAAACAGAGGAAAAATTGGTTGCTGAAAGACTAGCAAGAAAAAGCCAAGTATTTCAGAAGAAAACAACAGAAAAGAGAGCCTGAATGCATCACAAGAACCCGCAGGAAAGTAGTAGGGTCAAATGAGACCTCTAATCCTAGATTTTTGAGCAATCTCCTCACTGATTTCCACAGTGGTTGAGCCAAACTGTATTGCCACCAACAATGAAGGGTTACTTTTTCCCCACAGCCCTGGCAACATTTGTTATTGGTTGTATTGATTTCATGATAGTAGCCATTCTTTGTGGAGTGAGATGGAATCTCAGTGTCATCTGCACCTCTTGAATGACAAGTGACAATGAACAACTTTTCATGTGTTTCACTGCTGCTTTCACTTCTTCATATGAAAAATGTTCATTTCAGATGCCCACTTTTCAATTGGTTCTTTACATGGGGGGGATATTTTTAAGCTCTTTATATATTCTAGACTGTAGCCCTTTGTCTGAGGAACAGCTGATAATTTTTTTTCACAAATTGTAGGTTATGTTTTTGATCTGTTGGTGGAAACAACCCAAATGCCCATCAACTGGAGACTGGATAAAGATGCAGGTTTTTAAAAATTAAATGGAATATTACTTAGCCACAAAGAATGATAAATTAAAGGCATTTATACTTACATAGATGTACCTTGAGGTCATATTCATAGCAGTAGGAGTAGGACATTGTCTCAAATGCCATGACTTTCATATGGAGAGCGCTCCAGACTGAGCCTAGGTTACCCATGGGAGGGATGCTGTATCCTTTACCATAAAGCCCCTCAGCTTGATAATGGTTTCCTGAGGTCAGCTTTCTCCTACAGCTGACTCTGACCCAATCACTATGGGATTATAATACTGGGAGTCCTAAATTGTAGCCATCCTGTGGCTTCCCTGAAACCCAGGTTTAAACAATCCTCCATATTCTGAAATAGTTTTGGACCAAGCATGTTTCACGGCTATAACAGAGACCAGCACTCATCAGCTGCTGTGGCTCATGGCACCCACCAGTCCATTCTGCTGGTCTGTTCCTCTCTAACATCCTCTGGAGTTCCTGGCTTTGACTGCTCCTCTAGAGCAGTCTCTTTCTCTAGAGTCATAATCCAAGAGCCAGGGAGAAAGGGCTGATTGTCCTCTCCCTTTTTCAAGTTGTGTTCCTTCTCTTCAGTTTCTCTGTAGATTTTGTTATTGGTGTGGTACTCGACACCATTTTTTTTTTTTTTGAGACAGGGTCTCGCTTTGTAGTCCAGGCTGGCCCTGAGCTCACCATGTAGCCCAGGCAAGCCTCAAACTCAGCAATCCTCCTGCCTCTGCCTCCTGAGTGCTGGGATGACAGGCGTGAGCCACTACGCCCGGCTCTCTGTAGGTTTTAATTTTCCTATCAGATTCTTCCTGGATCCTAGGGTTCTATTACCTCTTTATTTATTTTTTATTCTCCAAGTTGTTATTTTACAGTGTCTGGATCCCAAGTCTCAGAGAGGCAGGGTTGTTGCTTACTGTTCCATGATTTTCCTAGAACCCTTGTGACTGCATTTCAAAATAGGACCATTAAGAAGATAAATAGGACTAAATGAAATTGGAGGGTGGAGCTTTAGAAGAGACACTAAAGATACTTATGCATTATTAACTCACTCATATGAGTTAGATCACAGTTCACTTGGATGTGCCGCATCGCGTTAATGTTAGAAGATGGGACTTTGAACCATAACTTATTTGGGAGGATACGTCCCATTCTATTCATCTCACCCTGAAAAGTTTTCTCTTTTATTTCTGAGACAGTGTTCAAGATTTCTGGGTTATATCTCCTTCACTATTTCTCTAGTCTTATCTGGAAACCAACAGAAACTAAGGTTAGAATTTTTGAAGTTTCCATATTGGTTCTTCCTCTTGATTTACCAACAAAGGAAATTTCTTCTTTGTTTTTCTTTGTGTATTTTTTTTTTCAGTAAAAGGATCAAAGGCCAGTTTCCTTTAATACAAAGATATTGTAAATATGATTCAGACTTTGCTCCTGGTGGGGTAAAATAATGACTGTACAATTCAAAGCAAGCAAACGGAAATAATGAAAACATTATTTTAATAATCTTAGCTGTGCTCAGAGTATCCACTATTCCCAAAACTCATTTATAAAGTACACGTTACCTCATCATTGTTTACTTGAACCTTTTTTCACTGACTGGGTAAATAAGTTTTCAAATTATTTTCCCAAAGGATTGGTATAGCAACCAGCCAGTCCTACTTTGCTCACCAGTTTGTTTTCTGTCCCTCTACCTTCATGTGAGAGCACTCCAGTTCTCTTTTTCTTTCAGAAACTATTTCTACCAGCTTTAAAACTACTGTAATTTATGATAGGTATTGTGAAATAGGAAGTAGGAAACAGAAATAGCAAATAGTAAGAAAATGTTCAAAGGGGAAAGGAAAAGGGGTGGAAGGGGAAAGTAAAGAAAGGAAAGAAGAAATTTGATGGTAAAAAATTAAAAAAGGAAACAAAGCTTATGTATACAAGTGGGGGGGGCAGTAGGGAGGGCAAAAGAGTGGGGAAAATGAAACCAAGATGTGTCATGCACAGGCACAAATTTACAATGTTAAATGTGACCATGGTGTATGCCTAAATAATGATATTTTATTACGCAACCAATGTTTTTTATTATAAAAAATGTATGTTTTACATTAAAGAAATTAATTCAATGGTAATCAGCTATAGATAACTATAAATATTTTTATTTTCTAAACATATACAAATTTTAAGAAAAAATGAAACTACAGCAAACTTAAATTTTATAATTTACTTCATCAAGTATAACATGAATATTATGGACACACACTAGTTTTTCAGACTATGGCTGAATGATTGCCAGTATATATTATTACTGTACTATATTTATGCAAATTCCTTAATAGATATAGATTATTTTTAACTTTTCTTCTTTGAGAAAGCTCTGAAGCTAGGAGCAGTAATGCATGCCTATACCCCACCATTCTGGGAGGCTGGTGCAGAAAGATTACAAGTTCAAGTCTAGCCTCAGCAACTTGGTGGGAACCTGTTTATTAAATGCAAGGGACGTAAGTCTGTGGAAGGCCCTGGGTCCAATTCCCAATACTGAAAAAAAAAAAGTAGGTAAATCTTGAAAGCTATTTATGGTAATTTTGTTAGTGTAAATCGTGTACTTAGAACTCGTGTGTGCTAATTTACTTTAAAAATGTCGCTTTTAGGAATTGATTTTTTTTTTTTGAGACAGGGTCTTGCTTTGTAGTCTAGGCTGGCCCTGAGCTCACTATGGAGCCCAGGCAAACCTTGAACTCAGCAATCCTCCTGTCTCTGCCTCCCAAGTGCTGGGATTACAGGCGTGAGCCACCACATCCGGCCCTGTGGTATGTGGCGTTGATTGCTGGTGGACGTGAGTCACCATGCCCAGCATTGTATGTGGTTACCGGGATCGAACTCAGGACCTTGTGCTTGCGAGGCAGGCACCGGAACTGCTGAGCTAAATCTCCGGCCCTAGGAATTGATTTTGATGGAGTTTGAACTCATTTCCTCACTTTGGTAAAACAAGAGTTAATGCAATGACCTCTAATTACCCTCTTAGCTTTCTGGGTCTAAGAATTTTACCAATTATTGAAAAAGTCTGAATTTATTAAAATGGAAGAAGAAAAAATAAAACCTAGGTTTGGGAAACTAATTTAAATCAGGTTTCCTCTCTTGCACGCATAATATTGCAGTTCAAGGATTCCCAAACTGATAGCGGAAATTGTGACCACCAGGTGGCAGCAGCACACAGCGTGCTTTCCTTGAGAGGTACATTGACAGGTTTACATGTAGGAGTCTGCACTCAAGAGAGACACTGGAGAGAAGGGTGTGAGGCCATCTCAAAAGGCAGAAAAGGATGAGGACTGCTTGGGGAGGGGAAGTCAGAGAGGGATCGTTAATGGCTAAGTGATGTCACACAATAGGATGATGGAGTCAGTTTAGTATAGGAATCCGAGGCTTGCAACCTTGTATGGCCCTAGAGTTTGTCTTACCTAAAATTTTCAGATATTTCCAAGAAAAGCAGGCAAGCTGTAAATGGTTTCAAATATGCTTGTTTGAATTTTTTAAAACTTGAATGTACAATAATTTGAATCAGCTCCCTGTGAGATTTTGAGCTAATGGTCCTGGCCAGCAAAGAAAAAGTAAACTCCATTGATCGAATAAGCAGGGGCACCTTTGGTTTGTCTTTGTAAGAAGTATAAATTACTCTTATTATTCAACAACTTGATCAGCAAACATTTATTGAATACCTGCTATGTGCTAGGCATTGTGCCAGGGAAGGAGCTTACAGAATGGAGAAAGATGAAATTCTTGATTTTTAAGGGTTATTCGAGAGTGGAACCATGAAATGGTAAACAGGAAGTGGTTGATATTTTCCTTCACAGGGGTTTTTCTAGAAAATCCATACTGTTACTAATAATTACAGTGGAGATTTCAAGCTAACACGTTTTAAGGCTATATTACAATCTCTTTACTATTACCTCCAGTTCCATGAACAAACCTCTGAAAGTAAGTGCAATTCATGGTTATAATTCATATATTTTGAGGGATAGAGGTAGAGAAGAAGATTGGCCCTATGCAGATATTTTAAAAGACATTTATCATTGGTATATCCAAAATTAAACTCATCATTTGCCCCTGTTTGATTTGGAAGTTAGCTATTTTTGTGACCTTAATACTTTTGTAAGTAACCCCAGTGACAAGTTACCCCACTGACATGATGTAAACATCACCAAAATATGTTTCTTTTCCTATTGTTCTTCAAACCCAGTGCAATCAATTGGTAAACTGCACTGATCCTATGGTTATTACTACTTTGTTGACCCTTCCTTCCTTTCTATACTCATGGTATGATCCTAGATCTAGTTTTCCTCTTCTTTAGCAATTTTTTCCTAAAACATCTACTTTTCTCAAATACTGGGCTAATTACTGTCCTCAGACTGGACTGTAAGTAAAGCTCTACCTTCATTTTTCCTTTGTTCAGAACTGTAAATTCCTTATTCTGATATTCCTGACCATGTAAGACATTCTACCATTGTTCCTGGCTGTACAAAATGTATTTTACTATTTCAGATTTTATAGAACACTAGAACTTCCAGTAATATGTTTTGAAATTTTATTCTCAGTGTCTGTTCATGTGGTATTTTCTTCTTAATTAAGTTTCCAAACCTCATGTGTCAGAACCTCATCCATCGCTTTTTCTTGGGAGGATCGCAGGTCTTTGCCACAGTCACCGGAAGCTTACTACAGTTCTGCCAGGCTTCCAGGATAGGCTCCAGCCTTTGAACACAGATCCTTCTGCTTTCCAATACAGAATCGTACCAGACTCTGTAGTGAGCTCTAAGCCCTCAACCTGGATCCAACAGCCTTCCAGTACTCAGTCATTTTATATTCTTCTACCTCTCACTGGGTAGCTCTTGAAACAATTCTGCTTTAATCATTAAGGTAGAATGAACCTGCAGATGGAGGAGCATCTTAATTCCTGAAAAGTTTTGGGAAGATGACAGAGCAGAAAGGACCAATAAATCAACGACTCCAAGATTTGGAAACCAGACACTGGAAAATAACAACTTGGCAAAGAAAAGTGGAGGAGAGGGGATCCCCAGGATTCCAGAAGGATCTAATAGGAAAACTTGAGCTAAAGAAAAAGTGAAGAGGCAGATTTCAATGCAGAGGAGCAATCTGTACTTCCTCCCTGGGTCCAAGCTCTTGGGATGAAACAGGAGGGTTGACTCTAGAGAGACACAGTTAGGGCAGGTGATTTCAGAGGCACTGAGGGAGAAGAGCCCCAGTGGAATGGAGCACTGCATATTGGGCACTAAAACAGCTGCACAGTGACTCTAGTCCAAGAGACATCAGTATCCCCTGGAGAAGAGCTTGGTCAGATGCCCATTTAGGACCATCTGTAAAATATATTGTTTTTCATGGGTGTGAACATTGTTTCTGGTTTGTTTTGTTCTTTTTTTTTTTTTTTCTAAGACAGGGTCTTGCTATGTAATTCAGGCTGAACTTAAACTCACTATGTAGCCTAGTCTGGCCTTGAACTCAGCAATCCTGCCTCAGCCTCCTGAGTGGTGGGATTACAAGCATGAACAATCATACTTGGCTGTTTTGATTTGGTTTTTGTTTTCCTAATTTCCTTCCCTCCCACCTTCTTCACCAATTTCTTGAAGCTTAGATAATCTTGTTAGATAATCTTAGATAATCTTTGTTTTTCAGCCTTGCTTATAACCTCATTTTCTTCTTTTATTTCTCTACTTTTCCTCTTATCCATTTTAAATTTTCTCCTTTTAGAGTAAAATCACTCTATTAAGTGGACACTTATTGTATATAATTGTGTGATTTGGCTTAGATCTTGATACATAAGTATAAATATTGTACCTATGTTTATATGGTAGTTATACATGGTTTAATCTAGACTGGGATTTAAGGAGTGTGTTTACTAAACCAGTACACTGATTGGTTTGGTACCACCCTAATCCTGGTAGTTTGGATAAAATAAAAGGAGCAGAAAGACACTGCTAAGGTTGTTTTTGCTACTGTGTGGGCACCATGAACTGTTTCTCCTCTGCAGTGCCCCTCTTCCATGTGCCACTCTGCCTTAGAGCCATCTGATTATAGACTGAATTCTCTCAATCTGTGAGCTAAATAAAACTTTTCTTCTTTAATTTTCTTCATTCCTTCCTATCCCCCATTTGTAATCTTTGGAATAGAAATGTCTATCTTATGTCAGTGAATATTATAAGTGTTTAACTTTCTTTTCATTTGTACAGAAGTTTGCAGCTAAGAATTTGCCTGAAGTCTCAGAGGAGACTTTGGGCTTGGACTTTTTTTTAATTAAATTCTTTATTGGTGCAATTTATATACATCTCAAAATCACATATAACATTGGGAAATCTGTACCAGTATATGCCAGTGCATCAACTGGAGAGCGGATAAAGAAGATGTGGTTTTTTTTTACAAAATGGAGTATTACTCTGCCATAAAGAATGACAAGATCAATCCATTTAGGTGCAAATGGAGACATCTGGAGGATATACTAATAAGTGAAATCAATAGATCACAGATAGACAATTCCCGGATCTTCTCTTTGGCATGAACACCTATAGATGCAAATGAGTTCTAGAAAGTAGGACAGTTTTTATAGAGTGGAATATTTCTATAGGGCTTGGACTTTTTAGTAATGCTGAAACTATTAGGATTTTGGCAACTCTTAGAGATGGATTAAATCCCTTTTGTGTAAAGAAATGTACATGAGTCTTTACAGGGCAAGGTATGAAATATTATGGTTTAGGTCTAGATATCCCTCCAGAGACTCATGCAGTCATAGTGGGGCTTTTCAAAGGTGGCTGAATCTAGAATGTGTAATGCTGGGATTAAGAGTGTGTGATTACTAAACAGAAAGAATGGGTAACATCAAGAAATCAAACAATAACAAATGCTGGCTAGGTTATGTGGGGAAAGGAATAATTTTCCATTGCTAGTGGGAGTGTAACATGGTACCACCCTGTGGAAACTGGTACAAAGATTCCTCGAAAACTAATACTTATTCATTTGAACCAGCAGTTCCCCTCTTAGTTATCTTCCCAGAAAACTTAAAAGCATCATACCACAGTGATAAATCACACCCATGTTTTATAAAAATGCTATTTATGATAGCTAAATCTTGGAAACAGTATACAAGTCCATTGAAAGATGAATAGATAAATAAAATGTGGTATCTACATGCAGTGGAGTACTACTTTGTCATAAAGAAAGATAAGCTTCAATTATTTGTAGAAAAAGGAATGCACCTTGAAGTCATACTTTCAAGTGAAATAACTGGAAACATAAGTAAATATATAACATAATTTCTCTTCCATGTGAAATCCAAGGTGTAATTAAGAAGCATAATGGAAGATAGATATTGGGAAGTTGGAAAGTAGGAGAGGAACTATGGAGTTGGAAGAGGGAAAAGAAGGAATGGAAAAGGAAAAAAA
>PVIC010040968.1:0-16440 GCA_004025085.1 Thryonomys swinderianus
ATATATATATATATATATATATATATATATATATATATATATATATATATATATATATATATATATATATATATTTATATATTTCCAGCTAAGCTACAATGATCTTTTCACCAGAAGCTCACTACTTGGCACTAAATAAGAAAGATTTTTACCTCTTTAGCACCCTTTACAAAGGCTGATTCAATAACTATAGTTAATATCTAGACAGTACTTAATTATAGGCCAGACATTTTAAATGCAATATCTCATTTAAACTCTCATCACAATCCCATGAAACAAGCATATTATTATTCTTATTTTGTAGATAAAACTATGAGCAGAAGGAATGAATTAACTAGCTCATTTTACATGAAGCAATGACTTAGATGTATATCTGTTGGTGCCTTAAAGGGGGAAAACTTTAAGCAACTCCTATCTCCTCCCATTAACCTGCTTAATGTCCTCACCTCTGAGATATGATATAGTATTCTAGTCCATTAGCACAAATGAGACCTCCAGCTTCTACAGAAGTTGATAAATACGCACTGATTTATAAGTGGATCAGATTAGTGTCACATCAAAAATCTTAAACAATATAGATTGATCATTTCTAAGATTTCAGTGATCACCTTAAACAAACAGTAGTGAGTGCTACCAATTGTTTAATATCCTTTTTGTGAACCATGGTCTTCATTCTTAGCTACATTGCAAACCCTTTTTGTTGTTTATTTTTGAGACAGGATTGTGCTAAGTCCCTAAGTTCCCTGGTTGTATTTAAATTTGTCATCCTCCTGTCGTAGCCTACCAGAGTGATGCAATTGCAAGTGCGTGCCACAATGTACAGCTTGAATTTATTTGTGTTTGTTTTATATTTCTGCCATAACAAATTAACGTGCCCTTATTAACCTAGCATTCTCTTGATACCAATTTAGAACAATACAAATTTATTATTATTATAGACTTTTTTTTTTAACAGAAGTCCAGTGGGATACAATTAAGGTGTCAGCAGGACCATATTCCTTTCTGGAAGTTCCAGGGAAGAATCTGTTTCCTTATTTATTCAGGTTGCTGGCACAGCTTATTTCTGTGAGGTCATAGAATCAACCAAGTTCTGATTACTTTGCTGGTTGTCAGTGGAAGGTTGAACCTCATTCTAGAGGCCACCTGTACTCTTTACTCCAGGGTACTATCCCTCCGATTTCAGGAAGGGCCAACTCAGTGTCTCTGATACTTTGAATCTCCCCTGTCTCTTCCTTCTCATCTCTCACCTGACTATTCTTTCTTCTGTTTTCCATTAAATTAGATTTTCTGATTTATTGATTTTTATTTGTACGTATTAGGAGAACATACTGTAATGTTTTCATATATGTGTACAGTGGGTAGTGGCCAATTCAAGGTGATTAGTATATCTATCATAATGAACTTTTATCATTTTCTTATGGTATCTTTGAATTTCTTTTAACTAGTTTGAAATGAATAATGCATTAGTGTTAATTATACCCTGTATGCATGTGTGTATGTGTGTGTGCACGCACTTACATTGGGCCCATCCAGAAGAATTGAGGCTAGCTATTTCTTTCAAAGTCAGTTGATTTGCAACCTTAATTCTCTCTGAGTTCCAGTGATAAAGATGTTGATATATGTCAAACACCATATCTTTTCTGCCACAGTCTTCTATGTATTGAATATTGAAATTCAAGTCTCAACTGAGGGGACTCATGCCCTATACGGTAGACATTATTTCCATTTAAGAGATGAGGAACTGAGATCAGGAAAGTTAAGAGGTATGCTCAGTATTTCACAGCTAGAAAGTGACAAGCAGAATTGGAACATAAATCTTTCTTCCTCCAAATTTTGAATTTCCCCCGTTGGCCTCTTAATTATCAGAAAGTTCCTTGGATTTAATTTTGTTTGCCTCCTCATTACTTGCTATTACAGTGCTCTCCCTTATCCATGGTTTTGCTTTCCAGTGCTTCAATTAACTATAAATGACAGTCTTAAAATATAAAGCAGAAAATTAGAAAAACAATTCATAAATTATACATTGTGTGCCATCCTAAGCAGCATGATGAAACTTCATGACTCTTGCTATACCTTGCACAGGACACAAATCATCCTTGTATCCACCATAACCAGTTTGTATACACCATCCATCTATTAATTACTTAGTGGCTATCTCCAATACTAGGTCAACTGTCATACTATCACAGTGCTTGTGTCCATCTGTCCCGTACATAGTAGCCTAATAATTCCCCACAGTGTCTATATCATCTACCTCACTTCATCTCATCACAAAGGCATCAAATCATTCCACACCATCACAAGTTGAAGAAAGAAGAGTACAGGAGAGGAAGGTATTTTGAGAGAGACCAAACTCACACAATTTGTGTTATACTGTTATATGTACTCTATTTTATATAAGTTTTTGTTAGTAATCTCCAACATTCCTTTATAAGTTAAATTTTATCATAGCTACGTGTGTATGGGAAAAACCATAGTGTATATAAGGTTGTTACTCTTTGCAGTTTCAAGCATACACCAGGAGTTGGGTGATGTTTCTGCCGTGGAAAAGGGTGACTACTGGATTTCTTGTGTTTCATCTTCTTTATTTCAACTTTTGAATAGATAACTTACGGCCATGACTCAAAATCCAAGATATGTAAAGAGCATTCAGTGAGAAGGCTTGCTTCCTCTTTTTCCCATCTACATAGTTACTACCACCTCATCATATTTGAATTCTTTCTCCGTAGAATTTCCAAATTAAAATATAAGCAATTATGACAAAATATATAGGAAGATCTTTACATTATAACAATATTTCTCAAACTGTAGCTTGCATCCATTTTGTCCTTTCATTCCATTCTCACTATCATGCAACTTTAGAACTCATATCTGTGTTAAGGAACAGATCTTTAGGCTGCTCAGTTATCCAAGAAACCAATGAATTCATTCAATTTCCAAAATGCATTAGAGTCTCTTTGACACCATGATAGCAACTTAGATACCCTGTACTTTATGTAACTCTAAAGCCTTAGTATCATAGTGTTTCTCACCCAATTTCATCTGAACCTTTCAGAGTCCTGGAATTCTAGAAAACACAAATGGGGTGGGGAGAGAAAAATAAGGAGAAAGAGGAGGGAAAAGAAAAAGAGAAGGAAAAGGAGAAAAAAGAATGGGAAAAAGACAGTAAAGAATGAAAGGAAAAGAGAATAGGCAGAGGAAGTACAGAAGGAAGAGGCCCACAGTGCACAAGGGGGAAAAGATCTTGAAAAATTTACAGATTACAATTTTTGTTATTATTCCACTAGTAACAAGGTAGTCATGTTTTAATGTAAAGTCTAATGTCTTCTGTTTTGATAATCTTTGTGAAACTGATGTGACTTTCAATCTAACTTGCATACATAAAAAATCTTACAAAATTGCAAACACTGAAACAGAGTACCTTATAGTTGGAGAGCATCTTATTTTGTGATAGGCAACAAAAACAAAGATGCCAAATTTAGTTTAAAGAAAGAGTTGCATAAAGCTGATAAGATCAATAAACCAAGATTGATTATTTTTGTCGTTTTTACTATAGATATTAGTTTAGCTGTCATTTAATTACTTCTTCTTCCTTGCATATCAGAAGAATGTAATACATACTTGCCCTCTACTAGCACAAAACAGAAAGACATATCATCCGTTTTTGTTTCTGGATTTTGAATCAGTGTGTTTTGAGCTATGGAAAAGACCTGTTAATATAAAATCAGTTTAGTAGTTAATGACCAGTATTTTTAAATGAAAAGAAATGAAAGAGACAATATGGATGCTATGTGGTAAGAGTAAACATTATTTCATCAAACACCTTGAATAATGTATATATGTGAATGTTCATACACATATAACTATTTGTGTGCATTTTAAACCTAATGTAAAATGTTTTTCTTGCTATGTGAAATTATTCAGAAGTTTAATCAAGGTTGTTTCAAATGCTTGGAACCACTGACCAGACATTTAAATATAATAAAATCCTCATAAAAAATGAATAATGAAACAAATAATGAATTTCTGCCAAAACCTAAAAACCTTGTTTTTTTTTTTTTTAACATACTTTTCTAACTGTAAGGGGATCCCATGCTATCCTTTGATAATGAAGTTTCCATTCCCACTATACTGGAAATGCCTATAAAACAGCAGAGTCAGAGAAAAACTAATAAATCTGGCAGAAATCTGAATGCTTTCTCTCATTTGTAGCATCTCAGGATTTGGATCTGAGCTTCCTGGTTGTCACTTCCATTGACAACCCTTGGATACAGTGCTCAAGGGACCCTAGCCAGTGTTCAACAGGGCCTGAAATTCTTCAGCTTACATAAAATATTTAACCTTATGAGCTACAAGAGAACATTATGCTTTAGACTGTGCTGTCGCCTTCACTGAGGTCATGTCCAGAAACTTTTTCTATATTAGTAGTTTTCAGCTTAATAATAAATACCAAGCACTAAAGAAAGATTGATCATAAGATAAAAATGTGTATATTAAGGACAAACTTAAGAAAAGGTTGATGAAATGTCAGTGGATAATAAATATTACCCTGGGATTTGGATGCTGCAAAGAAAAGAATTTCCACATTTGTTATGAAGTGGTTTTTCCAGGGTAGAGGAAAGTCATAGAGTTAGAGTGGTAAAAAGAGAACAAAGAGTAAACAATTCAACCCTCCAAGTGATAACTGACCCTCTACTATCGATAAGTTGACAGATATTCACTTAGGGAAGATGCAGACTACATACCCGTCTCTTTTCCTTTAAGACCCTATGGTCAGAGGTGAGTGAGATAGTGCAGACATCCTGGAGAAATCTTGGTGTGGCTGAATAGGGAGAGCATTGCTCTTTAAGGCCTTTATGGAAATATGTTATGGGTATACTTCCAGGAAATATAGCTAAGAAAATAGGCTGTGCTAAGATCATGGAGAGCTTTGGGATATTCATATTGAGATTTTCAAGCTGTGGCTCAGTTTAATTTAGTGAGTATAAGAGGGAGACAAAGAAATAATGGTATTAATGCTTGATGAATAGTCTAGAAGTAATGTTGAGGAAGCATCATTGGAGAAGCAGTCACACCAGTTAGGAAGCAATTATGAATAATGAGGTATGAGAGCTCACTGAGCTCTCTGTGGTTAAGTAGGGAAACTGGGCCCAAACCTATTTGGGTGATTCTGTCTCTGCTACTCTTAGTTTTCTCATCTATGAAAAGAGGGTGGCAACTGTACTTACTTTATAGGAATGTTATAAAGTTCAAATGAATTAACATGTATAAAGCACATAGTCCAGCACCTAGCCACATTACTTGTTATAGTTAATATTGCTCTCACTATGGTGGTAAACCTAGAAAGGCTAGAGTGTAAAAGACACTATAAAAATAGTATTTGTGTTGCAGTGGGTGCATATGTGATCAAGGTAGTCAAAAATGACTTTATTTTTTGTTCAGGTAACAAAGACATGATGATGCCATCAAGAAATATGAAAATGGGGTGAGATAGGAAAACAGTAAATTAGGTTTTTCATACAGTATTAAGTATGGAGCCAATGTGAAGTATCCTAATGAAACCGATGACCACAAATTTAGAGATATAGGACTTGACCTTGAAGGAAAGTTTAGCAATCCCAAGAAAAACATTTGGAAAGTCATAGAAATAAATATACAGAATTTAAATGCCTGAAAACTAGTTCTAAAATTTCCAAGGAAGAAGGTTGGAAGAGCAGAAAAACAAAGTTTAACCTTGTGTCCTACTTTTTTGTGGAGAGGAGCCACAGAAAGAGCGATGGAAGGCTGCAGGAGACTTGCCCAAGGCACAACAGGGATTCCACAGAACATGCCATGCTCTGTGAATTTAGCGTGTTTATAACCTAGCTAAATGATGAAACTTAAAGACCTGTGAGAGAAAGCATGAAATACAACATCTAGTAATATTATTCAATCTAAAACCATAATTTCTTAGGTTTAAAATATACATTATTTTACTAACTAAAGAAGTCAGCGAGGCTCCATAGGTGTTTTAAACCCTGAATGATGGATGACATTTTGCGTTGTATCAGGGGGTGCATTTCAGACGATAGAGGATTTGTGTGATCACAAGTGAAGAGTCAGAAACAGCCATATCCATTTAAGGGAATGAGAGGTGACTGATGTGACAGCATGAAGAGAAGAGAAGAAAGGAGAAGGGAGACATTTTCACATGAACCACATAGCTCATCTCAAGTCTGAACTGGGGGAATTTTAAACTGTTCATACTCATCTTGACTTTAAAACTAAATGTTTCATGCTACCTTTTTTGTTTCTTTTTCCTCACGTACATCTGGACTCACAGCTTTCTGTTGAGTGGCTAAGTGCACAACAACGCCATTTACAAGAATGATGCATGATGAAGTGAACAAGTCATAGTGAGTGGCTCTGAGGGCAGGAGAATGAGGAGTTGGATTTGGAACATGTTGAGGTCAAAGTGCTAGTAGGACATCCAAGTACAGATGTTGAAGCAGCTAGATATTTGGGCCTAGATTTTGAAATGGAAGTCCGAGCAAATGATATACATTAGAAAGTCCCCATCCCAAAATAATAGAATCTTGATGATCATGATGATTACAACAAATATGCATTAAGTATATTAAAGGTATAATTATAAGCATTTTCCAAATAATAAATCATTTAACCTTCACAACCACACTACAAGGGAAATGTTATTTTTATCCCTATTTAAGGAAAGGACTGAAACTGAGGCTCAGAAAGGTTATATATTTTAACATCATACAAGGGGCATCAATGGGAGGCAATATTCAAACCCATGCAAGTAAAACTCCAAACCCTATGCTTCTAGCTACTACCTGAACAAAATGTTAGTAATGGAAGTAGGACCAAATACTCTATCATAGCAGAGTATACAAAGAGGTCAATTACTGATCTTCTGAGAAGCAGGTAGGAAAAAGAAAGAAGCTTTCAGAAGGGATGAAAAGCAACCAGAGATACGATAGAAGAAAAACACAGAGTGAGTGATAGCTTCAAAATCACAAGAAGGCTCTAGAAAGTATGACAGTTTTTGTAGAATGGGAAATTTCCAAAGGAAATTTGGTGTGGGAATGTAATGAGGGGAAGGAATAAATATGGTTCTGAAAGAAAATAAAAGAGCATGTATATAGGGGGTGGAGAGGTGTGGGTGGGTGGGAATATGGGTAAAAATGAGAATTAACTTGTGTCATATATTGATAAAAATTCCCCAATATTATGTGTGATTGTGAGATGTATATAAATTGTACCAATAAAGAATTCAATTTATAAAAAAAATCATGAGAGGAGAAAATGCTCAAAAAAGAGCATGTATCATCAGCATTAAGAGCTTTAGCTATGGGACATGATAATTTTAGGGACTCTAAATCATGTGGTTGTCGGAGGAGAGGGCAGTAAGCCACAACTCATGGATGATATTGAATCTACAACTTGCTTTTATATAGCCTACAAGCTAGAAATGGTCTTAGCATGGTAAGTGCCTGAAAAATATCAAAATATTATATTTCTTTCTGACGTGAAAATTCTGTGAAATTTACATTTTAGTGTCCATAAATAAAGTTTTGTTGGAACAGTTTTATTTACTTATGGATCATCTGTGACAGTTTTCTTACAACAGCAGACCTGAGCAACACAGACCATGTAGTATGTAAAGCACAAACTCTTCCTTTCTGACCCTTTATAATATAGATTTCCAGCCCCTGGATAAAAGTTCATGTTTTAAAATGACAATCCCTTAGTTCAATGACTATTATCATGAACTTAAAAAATGGACTTAACAAGTACTAGTGAGGTTATTGGGGAGAAGCAATACTTTTCTGGTGTTGATGGGAATATAAACTAGTATAACTCCTGTGAAAATCATTATGGAGGTCCTTCAAAAACATAAAAATAAAAATTCCATTTGACCAGATACATCTTTTCTGGGTACCTTCCCAAGCTAAAGTCACCATGATGCAGTAATACATGCATACCAAGTTTACAGCAGCATAACCAACAAGAGCCAATGCATGGAAGTGGCCTATATGGCCATAAACAGATGAATTATGAAATTATATATAAGATAAAATTATGTATCATATATTGATAATATACAATTTCATTATACCTTAGTATATTAATTATATATATATATACATATATATATATACACATCATTATTCAGTAATAAGGAAGGATAAATTTGGCTTGTTTTAGGAGAAGCAATGGATTGCAAGGCCATAATACTAAGTAAAATAAAACACACACAGCAATGAAATATTTCATGTTTTTTCTAATATGAGAGACTCAATATATAAATAATTTAAAGAGAAAAATAAAAGTGAAATGGTAGGAAAAAAGCAGGTAGTCTCTGAAGATGGAAAGAGGATCTGAAAGAGGAAGAAGGGAGAGTAGAGGGCAAGGTGGTAAAACTGATCAAGATGTGTTATGTACACATATCAATCCCTTAGACTAAATGTAATTACTATGAATCTAAACGTGTACAACTTTTCAAAATCTTTATTGGTACATGCTATATATACATTATGATCACACTCAATATTGAGAATTTGTACCAGTATATGATAGAATTTAATTCTCATTTTTCCCTTTCCCCCACCTACCCCACAACCTCCTGCCCCCTAAATACGTAAGCTTTATTTCCTTTTTTATTACCATCATTTTTCTTACCCCTCGTTACTCACCCTCCACCCCATTTCCCTTTGAACGTTTTCTATTTCACAATATCTATCAGACATTCTAAAACTCATTAACAACTTCAGTTATTTTAAATCTTTATTGGTATATTGTATAGACACATCATGATCACACTCAGTATTGAGAATATGTACTAGTATATTGCATAATTTAATTCTCATTTTTTCCCATTCCCCAACTGAACCTACAACCCTCTGCCCCATATACATAAGCTTTGTTTCCCTCTTTATATTGCCACTATTTTCCTTTCTCCACGTTAATTACCCCACTCCCCATTTCCCTTTAATATTTTCTATTTCAGAATATCCATCAGACATTATAGAACTCATTTACATCTTCCGTTTCTCATACTAGAGAAAAGATACGATATTTATACAACTGTGACCTATTTATTTCACTTATGAGTATGTCCTCAAGGTACGTCCATTTAAGTATGAATGACTCAAAATTATCATTTTTATGGCAGAGTAATACTCTATTTTATAGAAAAATTACATCTTCTTTATCTAGTCTCCAGTGGATGGGCATTTGGGTTTCCAAACTTAAGTTATCACAAACTGAGCTGCTATGAACATGGGTACACAAATGTCAGTGTGATATGAATCATTTAATTTTTTCATGTACATACCTAGCAGGGGAATAGCTAATACAAATATTTTTAAAATAATACCTCAGTTCAAGTCTGACCTCTATTATTCATTAATTTGTGTGACCTCAAGTCACTCAAATACTCTAATGACCATGCTATGTACAGTGGAGATTAAAATAGTACTTACCTCAAAGCATTGTTGTGAACATCAAATAAGATAATCTGGGTAAAACGCCTGACATACCTGGTGCAGAGTAAATACTTCATAGTTATGAGCTGCTGTGACTGTCCTCATGTGCAGAAATGAGCAGTGGGGAAAGATAGAAATCAAATGGCAATGGGTAGCAAAAAGAATTGGGGATGAAGACTACAAAAAAGGAAATCATACTTGTGAAATTGTTCAGTGGAGCTGAGGATGGGAGAGGAAGTGGCTCCGAGGAGGAGAGAATTGTTATTCTTAATGAAGAGACTTGAACACATTCAAGGGATGAGAAATTAATAATTAAGTGAAGGTTGGTCAAACGGGAAGAAAGAAAATGGGACAACGGCTTTAGAAGACAGGAAGAAGATCAAGAGCAGAAGGAAAGGTCTGCCTCATAAAAGAATGAGGACATGTTTCACATGAAAATAAGGTAGAATAGAACACAAGTATAAGATTTGATGTTACCTAGAAGAAACTTGCACCTAGAAGATTTTTCTTGTGAGATAAGAGCCATGTTTTTCTGTTTGGAGCCAGGAATAGGGTGACTTGACAGGAAAATTATTGTGGAACTTTCTATAGGAAGTTGATCAAGAAAATTCAAAAGAAGAACATATGTAAAATGGCCCTGTGAGTTGGGCAGAAGTTGGAAAATCAGAACTTGGTGGCATTGATCTGTACAGCTTTCTTCAGTGAGACTCAAAAGGCTGAAAGGAGAAATTCAGAATTTAGAGTTACGTTGAAACACTTGAGAAATGTAATAACTGCCACAGGGAACCATTTGATCCTGTGCCACCTTGGTCTTAGAACAGCTGGCCTGGGACCATAGTCTTGCCACAGCTCTAAGTTTGCTGCCTTTTATCCTACATAATGGTATATTGAGTAGTATCCCCCCACCCAGACAATGTAGGATTTCTTTTCTTGCAACATAACAGAAACAAGAGTACATTGGAAAGCTCTGGGGAAGAACATAAACTGTGAGTTTCATGCAGAGAAAATGATACTATTGAAGGATGAGGACCAGTGTAAGAGATGCCTAGGGTATTTTTCAGGAAAACATGAGCCCAATAATAAAATGCCTTTCAAAAATAAAATAAAATACCTTTCAATTTGAGAGATGTGAGGCACAAGTCTTATTGTGTCTAGATTCACATGCAGTGCTACAATAGCTAATATGTCTGATTTGTTTCCTTGAGATTCTGTGGGTAGAATCAGAGAGGTAGCAGGCCCAATTTCTATCTGAAAAACTAAGGTCAGAGTTGCAACAAATAAAGGGCATATTGTTTGAGTAATCCACAAAGACAAGGACTAAAACCTTTACCTTGCAATAGAGAAGGAATCAAGAAGTGGAACAAGTTCTCCCAAAAAGGTGCACACCGAGGCCCCTAGGGTTTTACATCTCAGCTGACGCTTAGCCACGGCAGCTCTGAAAACTCCACACTCACCTCCTCCAGAAATATGGGGCCTTCTTCCTGGAAAAGTGGGTCTCTTGGTGGTATCTTTCTCTGATGTAGGGTATAGATAAGCATACATTCTACCTGTAAATCAGGTTCATTTGTACTTCTGATCAACGAATGTACAGGAGTAGTTAAAATTTCTATAACACTATACAGTCCCAAAACAATTCCCCATTTAACATTTTTAGTATATTAGCAGTGTCAAAAACACTACCCTATTGGACCCAGAGTGCTAGCTTTAAGCCCTAGCTCTAACACTTACTAGTAATGAGATTCTTGAATTATGAGTCTCAATTTTCATCATTTTTATAATGAAAATAATAGTAGAATCTTGTAGGGTTGTCAGGAAGATTAAGGAACACTGTTTACCACCCAGTCTGGCTCTTCATAAACATTCAGTAGCTATCACATCATCATCATCATCATCATCATCATCATCATCATCATCATCATCCCCATTTAACATACAAAATTCTTGAAGCTTCCAACAAAATTAGGCTTGAATACAGACTTTGCTATTTCCTGTTGTGAGACCTTGGACAATGCTTATAACCTTTATGAGCCTATTTTTTCTGTCCTCAGAATAGCTAATACTGTATTAGCTATTCCCCTGCTAGATATGTAAATATACTGTATGAAAAGTACTGCTCAAGGGCCAGAGGGTTAGCTCAGTGGTTCTGGCGCCTGCCTCACAAGCGCAAGGTCCTGAGTTCGACCCCCAGTAACCACATACAATGCTGGGCATGGAAACTCACACCCACCAGCAATCAATACCACATACCACAGTGCCCAGCGTGGTGGCTCACGCCTGTCATCCCAACACTTGGGAGGCAGAGACGGGAGGATTGCTGAGTTCGAGGCTTGCCTGGGCTACATAGTGAGCTCAGAGCCACCCTGAACTACAAAGTGAGACCCTGTCTCAAAAAAAAAAAAAAAAGTACTGCTCAAATGCTCATGTTGATTTTTCTTCTAACGGAGGTTAACCCCTTTTAAAAGAGATGAAAGGGTATCTCAGAGGCAAAAGCAGTTACCCAGTGAGAAAATAGCAAGCCTGTGATGAGAATCCAAGCCCTCTACTCCCAGTCTAAGGCTCTGTCCAACTATATTCTCCAAGAGTACTTTGGGCCTCTACCCTGAATAGAGGATTAGACATGGCCCCCAGCAGTGGGCGCTGTGCTACTGTGTGCATTTCTGTGATGTTCATCAAGAAGAAAGGCAACAGAATTGACCAGGCTTCTTGTGACCAGATGTCAAAACACAGAACCTCATGTCCTTTTCTTGCCCCATAGTGAATATTTGAAAGTAGAGGGATCTAGTGATCTTCATACAGAGGAAAAATGCTTTCCTCTCTATTCTACCACCTGACTTTGTGTGTGAATCTCCATCATTCAAGCTTTACTCTCTTAAGCTGCCGCCATTGTTCGAGATAAAATTGTTAGGAAGTGCAAACAGTGGCTTCTACAAAAAGCAGCCATCAACACAGCAATGTAAAATAGATCCTTCAGCTCATTTTCTTTCTGTTAAGGAGGAAAGAGTGAGGTTTCAGATATAGGATACTATTAGGCCTCTGGTACAGCTAGATAGCACTAGAGTCAGCAGGAAGATATTACAAGCAGAGAGGGTCACATAAAGGGGAGGCTGATAAAGTGGGCCATCTATATCCTTGGGGTTGAAGGGCAGAAAAGGCAGAAGTATCCCTAGAATGCTAATATACCATGGACTTTGAATGGAAAGCTCAGAATTTCAATATTATGATTTTTGTGTGTATGTGTGTGGGTGCAACCAGGGATCAAACTTGGGTCCTTTTTCTACCAAGGTAGGCGTAGTATCATTTGAGCTAAATCCCTGGCTATGAACAAATTTTTTAACCTCTCTATGCTTGTTTTCTAACCTGTAAAATGAGATGATAGTACCATCTGACTCACAGGTTTGATTTAAGTGTAATGATTAAGAAACTGTGTGGACATGCTTTCAAGTCCCTGACAAGATCTGTGGAGTCATTAAGGATTCAATGAACTCCTCCAGAGAAGTTAACAGATATGGTGACCTTGACAGCGAGATGGATAGGTGAGAAATTGCTGGCGCTCCTCCCAGCCCCTCACCTGTTAAGTGGAGCATTTCATGCACCTGTCAGGCCTCATTTCTGGGTTTGGTTCCCTCTCCATCTCTAACAAGGTGGAAGAGTTTACTTGTCCTCCCTTGAGCCGGTAGCAGGTCTGAAAACCTGTTATCTGAGAGCAGCAGGGGTAGGCAATGGGTAGAAGACAAGGTGCTTCTGAGGCCAGATGCTTCCCCACTGGTCAGCCACATCCTATAGACACACTGGGAACTCGTGCCACCAAGCTTGAGAGGCAGGAACAATTAGAATGAGCCCTAAGGAACACAAATGTGGAGTCTTAAAGAGGCATGATTGGCCTCTCAAATTCATGATGGCAGATACACATTCTGGCAATATGGCCAAATACTTATCTCATGAAATAAATAAAACAATATGTAAATGACTCCTGAGGCTATCAGCTATTTTCTCTGTGTTTTTGTTGTTGTTGTTGTTCATTTCTCTCCTCTCTCCCTCTCTGACACTGATGGTCTCAGAAACCCCACAGGAGTCACAGAAAAAGAGAGGTGACATAAAAAGGATTACCTGCAGCCTCTGATTGGCAACAGGTTTTTTGGGGTCCTGAAAAATATCTACCTGTAAGCTTCAGGGCTCCCCCACAGTCCTCTGTGATGAGGGGAAGAGGGGAAGAGCTGAGAGCCATCCAGATGAGGAAGGAGAGGTGAGACAAAAAAGAGACAAGAATGTTCCTAAAACAGTGCAGCACCCAAGGCCACTTACTAAAGTTCCTGGCCACACAGAAGTGAGTGACTCTGAGCAAGGGTGGAGCCAGGACTGTGTACAGGATGTAAGTAGAGAGAGCATCAGAGCACTGTATTGTGCGATCACCATGAAGGAGAATTTCCACCCTAGCCTTCTCTTTGTTTTTCCCTGAAAAATAAGTTGTGAAGTTACAGTGACAAGAATGGGAAAGGTCATGTAAGAAGAGGTAAAATTGGAACTGCTAAGGAAGGAAAAGGGCTACCCACATTATCCCTCAAACCAGGCAATTTGAATTATTTCTTTGACCTCTCTTCAGAATTTAATTTATTTAACTAAATAATTTATGTATGCCAAATACTAAGTGCTTTACAAATATTTACTCACATAATCCTTATCAGGCCCATCTGAGATTGACTACTGTAAGACTGATTTTTGCAGATGAAATGATGAATCATAAGGACATTAGGTAAATTATGTAAGACAACACATCTAGCAAATGCTTGAAGCCAAGATTCAAACTGAAGTTAGCTGAACTGAGGAGCCTGTGTCAGTGGGTGCAGCAGACCCAACTTCTGGAGTTCTAGGCAGGAACCTAGTCATCAATTCAATCTTCACCTTATAGCCAGAGCATGGTTGTCAGCAAACTGTCAAGTCAAATAAAGATAGGATCAGATTTGAGTTCTGGAAATATCACAATGTATATAGAGAAAAGTGTGAAGATAATAAAGCCACAAGTCCAGTAGATGTCGCTGGGGAGGACATCTCAGTCCAGTAGAATGATAGCAAGGTCATGAAGTGAGTCAGTGGCAACAGGAGTTGAAGCAAGGAATTAGCATGGAAGATATTTTATAGGTTGCATTGATAGCTTGATGCTAGACAATGGCAAAGTCCTGGAAAGGAGAAATTCAAAGAAGATTCCTAGGTTTCTCACCTGAGAAACTGGATGAACGATATTGCAGTTATGTTGTGTGTAGGGTAGATTACAATAGGAGCAATGATCAATTTCATATTTGTTCTTCTGTGTTTAAAGGACACATGAAGGAATTTCCTACCAACACTAGATATTCATTATGTGATTTGACGCAGATCTTAATAAGCTCAAGAAAGAAAAATAAAAGAGATTATATTGGATACTCATTTCTGATAGATCACTCATTGGAACTAGGTGTGTAAAAATCATCCAGATCATAATTTGATCTATCTTGTATTGAAAGCAAACTCTTTTGGTCTTCAGGTAAAAGGAGATGGTTGCTCTTCTATGGCCAATTATGTACTTTTCCTTAGACAATTATTCCTGATGTATTTCAAATAATCAGTGGCTATGAATAAGAAAAACAGGGTTTTCATGACATGGGCCAAAAACCTCGAATACTTCTTTATGATTCTTGAAGCCAATTCCCAGGGCTATATGTTATTGGGGTTAGCAGAGTCACCCGCAGTTCTGTGGTTTCCACTTGGAGAAGGGATATTTTCTTGTAGGAGATCCTCACCCTTATCGAGCAATTGACACTTGAAGTCTGAAGCAAAATTGGCAATAGCCTTTATTCTTCAAAGGAAAATGAAGATGAAGATTAAAGAGAAATGGCATTGCTACTAAATTGTTCACTGATCATGGGTGAGTAATTTATTTTCTGTGTCACTTGGGATATAATGCTCTCTCCTGATCTAACAAATGAGAAAGCAGTGAGGAGCTAATGAATTACAAAGTATAAATAGGCTTCTCAAAATGTCCTATAAATGACATATATTATAATGTCAAGATCTCTGGGCTTTGGTTTCTAATTCATCATTGTTCCAATGAAAAGTGATATTTTTTCTCTGACTTCATTTATGTCTCTATAACGCAACAAGAGTGACTACAAAGCAACTATAGATCTTGCTTACTGAGGAGAGAGAGACAGAGAGAGAAAGAGTGAGGGGGGAGTAGGAAAGAGAGAAAAATAGAAGACTTGGCTATAGGCAGGGACTTATGTTGGCTTGTAGACAAACTGAGTTACTATAAATGACCCTTGGAATAAGTAAACACTTAAAATGCTAAGTAGCTTTTTTTTTTTTTTTGAGACAGGGTCTCACTATGTAGCTCAGTTTGGCCCTTAAGTAGTTTTTTAGATGTACTTCCTGACATTATTCTTTTATAATATAATGTATCTCCTTTCAATTTCTCTTTTGATTCAAGAAATTCACTCAAGCATGCAGTGCTAAACCTCAGCTCCTATGAGGAAAAGGAAAAGAAAATCTTGTGACTTGCTCTAGAGGCAAAAGTGTTTTTGCTTAAAATAACTAAATAAAAGTAAAAGTTTTAGGGATGATACCCTTATTTGCATGAAAAAAGAGCAAATATCAATTCCTAAGATGATTATAGTTACCTAAGATAAAAAATGAACAAGAACAAAAATGAAAGAATAAGATAAATGAATTATGTAGGCTTTGCCTACAGACCAGATTTCAAACAAGCCAGTCTAGACCCTCTGGGTCTGTTCAACCCCCAGAACCCCAACATACAATGATATGAAATGCACTTAAACAATCACCAAAATAGTTCTCTGAGATTTTTACTTTTACTTTTTCTTAACTGAAATCTTTATTGGTACATTTTATATACATCTCACAATCCCACATAACATTGGAGAATTTGTGCCAGTATATGACACAAGTTAATGCTCATTTT
>PVIC010040969.1:0-16447 GCA_004025085.1 Thryonomys swinderianus
AGGGCCAGCCTGAACTACAAAGCGAGACCCTGTCTCAAAAAAAAAAAAAAAGACCAGAATCTGAATCAAAAAATCAGCTTTACAGGTTCGACCTAACTGAGAATCCAGAATAAACCATTTCCTTAGTGGTTTATCTTTTAATTTTTTTTTTTTTTTTTGGAAACAATGTCTCACTTTGTAGTTCAGGCTGGCCCTGAGCTCACTATGGTGCCCAGGCAAGCCTCAAACTCAGCAATCCTCCTGCCTCTGCCTCCCGAGTGCTGGGATTATAGGCTTGAGCCACCAAACCTGGCATTTGTGGTATATGGTACTGATTGCCAGTGGGCATGAGCCACCATGCTCAGTATTGTTGTCTGTGGTTACCGGGGATCGAACCAGGGACCTTCTGCTTGCTAGGCAGGCACTGGAACCACAGAGCTAAATCTACAGCCCCTTCCTTAGTGGTTATCTTTTATCCTACAAAGATTAAGAAGAATATACATAAATGACATTGAGAATTAGTGTGTACCAGTAAAGTCCAAAGAATTAGTACTTTTATATCAAATTTAGGAATGGGTTTTTTTATTGGAAAATTTATGTATATGTGGAATATCAGAGTAGGTTTTAGATCTTAATTGTAATCAAGTAACTAGTTTCCAAATTTATAGCTTGGCCAGGTGATGCACGCCTGTAACCCCAGCACTTGGGAGGCTAAGGAGAACTGCCCCAAATTTGAGACCATCCTGGGCTACACAGTGTATTCAAGGTTAGCATGGTCTACATAGTGAGACCGTCTCAAACAAATTAAACAAAAGAGAAACCAAACATGTTTTTTTTTTTTTGAGGTGGTGTTTTCCTATGTTGCAAAGGCAGTTCTCAACAATCTTTCTGCATCAGTTGCACTGCAACATCCAACTAGATGCATCAATTACTTAAGGTGAAAGACATTAAGAAAGTTTTACTAATTTTTGCTGGGCATGGTGGTACATAATTCTAGGTACATGGTGCCCAAAATGGAGGCATTTAACTTTAGCCCACAAGTTCAAGACCAATCTGGACAACATAGCAAGACCTATTCTCAAAAGGAAAAAGAAGAAAATTTTACTAATTTTGCTGTGTTGAACAGTTTAAGAACACTAGAGACTGTTTATAACTTAAGGTTATTTATGTATTTAGGGGAGGAGGTATGCCTGTTAAGACTTATAACTTGGCTTATTATTTTCCTAGTAAATTAGTCAATTTACATTTGCAAATGTTTATTATTCATATGCTGAAATTCTTTTTGGGGGAGGGTAACGGGGATTCTAAGGAATTTGCATTTGTGATGCAGGCGAGCCACCATTGAGCTAAAATTCCCACCTCTCCACTTTTCTTTTTTTTTTTTGTCAAAAGGCTAGCCTTGAACTCTGATGATCCACCTGCCTTAGCCTCCCAAGGGGTGGGATTAAAGGTGTGCATCACCAGTCTTTATTTTTTTATTTATTTATTTTTTTGAGACAGGGTCTTACTTTGTAGCTCAGGCTGGCCCTGAGCTCACTATGTAGTCCAGGCAAGCCTTGAACTCAGCAATCCTCCTGTCTCTGCCTCCCAAATGCTGGGATTACAGGCGTGAGCCACATGCCTGGCACCAGTCTTTAAAAAATGAGAGTAAACAGGCTGGGTGTAGTGGCTCATGCCTATAATCCCAGCACTCGGGAGCGTGAGGAAGGAGGATGCATGAGAATTTGAGGCCAGCATGGGCTACCCAGTGAGTTCATTGCAGGCCTGAACTACAAAGTGAGATCCTGTCTCAAAAAATACTAAAATAAATAAAGTACAAACAAAGAAGAAAGAGGGCAAACAGAGTGACATTTTATTTACTAAATCTGCTTTTTAAAAAAATTACCTGAACGAGAGCATAGAAGATCTTGAATATTTGTTTCTGGATAAGAACAGACTGATCAGACTGATCTGGAAGAAGCTGGATAAAACGATCCTTTAAAACTGGCAGAAAATGTTGCATTGCTGCTACCAAAGGACTCCGCTCCTCTGGTTTCTTATACCTATGGGCAGGATATAAACTGATTCTATAAGAATTTATTTCCACACTTATATATACACAAATCTAAGTACTTTCAAATCAACTGAGAGAAAATAAGAACTGCTCTGGAGCAAATCCACAAAGGAACTTGAACAAATCTCAAATAACAGAATATCTAGTATTTATTGAACATTTTATTATGTCAGTAAAAATCAAGGACCTAACTAGTGTTTTTACATTTATAGTTGAGGAAGCTGTGTCACTAAAAGATATCTTCCCACTAATATTACATGTAGGTATGAACCCTACAGTTAGAATCCAGTTCTGACCTCTTAAACTCTAAACTATGTGTCTTTTTTTTTTTTTTTTTTTTAAACTCACTGTGTATGGAACTCAGAGTGGCCTACCTCACTCTCCCAGGTCCTAGCATGACAGGGGCGTACCACCATGCCGAGTTAAACCAAGCAAACTTTAACTATGAATACTAATACTAACACAGAAGAACAATTATCTGGCTTTTAAGCAGTGGCAACTGTGAAAAAATAAAATCAACTGCATATTATCATCTAAGTAATTTACATATCAAAAGCATTAAGGTAGAAATAGCATTTATAAAGAAAATACTTCCTATCTAAAAGCATTATAAGACAAGTGTGGTGGTGCATACCTATAATCCTAGTACTTAGGAGGCTGAAGCAGGAGGATTGCCACTCAAGGCCAACCTGAGCTACAGTGAGTTCAAAGTCAGTGTGATCTACACAGCAAGACTCTATCTCAAAAATAAATATATACATACATACAAACAAATATAACCATTGTGAGGCTATTTATAATCTTCATTTAGATCAATAGTTGTTTTACAGTGGATATGTGCTGAATAACTGGATGGTGCTACAAAATTCAATAGGATTGTAACCAACACGAATTATGTAAACCAGGTATTACCTTTCTAAAATTCAAAAAATTTTGAATTCCATTCTATACCAAGCACAGACAAAGAATTGCTTACTTGAGGCATGTTTACATATATATTACCTATCACTTTAATAGTATTAGTGAATGGTCTATTGTTTTAAAAAAAAGAATCAAAATTATGTTATGAACACTGAAACTAAATTCCAGCTTCCATTATTAAAGAGTCAAAAGGAAGACTTGATTTATAAATACAGATCACTAGTTGTAGAAATCAACACTTTAACAGTTACAACTTCTTCTTCTTTTTTTTTTTTTTTTGCTTTTTGAGACAGGGTCTTGCTTTGTAGTTCAGGCTGGCCCTGAGCTCACTATGGTGCCCAGGCAAGCCGCCACGAACTCAGCAATCCTCCTGTCTCTGCCTCTCGAATGCTGGGATTACAGGCGTGAGCCACCCGTCTGGCATTGTGGTATACGGTGTTGATTGTTGGTGGGCGTGTCTCCACACCCAGCACTATATGTGGTTACCGGGGATTGAACTCAGAGCCTTGCGCTTGCGAGGCAGGCACCGGAACCACTGAGCTAACCCTCCGGCCCCACAACTTCATTTTTGAAACAGATGTTTATTCTAAACTGCTTGAAATTGGCTTTCAAGGCAGATACCAGTTTTATTTGGTGGTATCTTAGTTTAAGAGAAAATACATTTCATGATTAAACTTATAAGTACATTCGTAAGAGGTACAGAGTGAATTATCTTGAAAAGTAATTCTTGGCCAGGGATTTAGCTCAGTGGTTCTGGCATCTGCCTGGCAAGCACAAGGTCCCGAGTTTGAACCCAGGTTCCTCATATCACAATGCTGTGCATGGTGGCTCATGCCTGTAATCCCTGCACTTGGGAGGCAGAAGCAGGAAGATTGCTGTGAGTTCCAGGCTTGCCTGGGCTACATAGTGAGCTCAGGGCCAGCCTGAACTACAAGGCAAGATCCTGTCTCAAAAAAAAAAAAAAGTGGCATTCTCTTATCCTACTGGATGAGATCAGAACTGACAAAGTATCAATAAAAATACACCAAGAGATAAAGCAGAAGAATCACAAATTGAAGCTCTACCTCAGCAACTCAATGAAATCAAAATAAGGCTGGGAATACAGGTCAATGCAAAATTCTTAGGTTCAGTCCCTAGGACTGTGACTACAAGCAAGCACAGGAACACAGACACACAGAAAGACACAGACACACACACACACACACACACACAGATAATGAAAAGGAAACAGAAATAGACGTTCAGGGATAGGAAAGTGGCTCAGTGAATGCTTGCCCAGAATACACAAAGCACTAGCTTTGATCTCTGGCAACAAAAAAAAAAGTTCATGCTAATAATGACAGATAAAGTTATTAACAAATTAATTGACAGATTATTTTAATATGCTAAGAAATTATAACTACCCCATATTTTAAAAGGATTATCTATATCTTTAAGTCTATAAAACAGTAGCAATTTATAAAAAATATGACCAAACATGCCAGGCGTGGTGTCTCACACCTGTAATCCCAGCACTCAGGAGGCAGACAGGAGGATTGATGAGTTCGAGGCTTGCCTGAGCTACATAGTGAGCTCAGGGCCAGCCTCAACTACAAAGCAAGACCCTGTCTCAAAAAAAAAAAAAAAAAAAAAAAGACCAAACAGATGTTAATATCAACAAAGCCCCCCTTTTAATAATAAAGATCAGAATTATATTATACAGCTCTTTCCATTTATCCACCTGAGGTGATCATGAGAGGGCTTCAATATTCACTCTGTCAGAATTTCTTGCCAGGCGTAGTGGCTCATGCCTGTAATCCCAGAACTCAGAAGGCAGGGGCAGGAGGATCGCTGTGAGTTTGACATTAGCCTGGGCTACACAGTGAGTTCAGGGCCAGCCTGAACTAAAAAGTAAAACCCTGTCTCAAAAAAAAAAAAAAATTCTTCTAACTCTCTCATTCACTAGTGGACTTGTGGATGGGGACTTGAATAGTACTAGTTAATCTAAAATGTAATAATTTATATAACCAAGTGTATCACTAACCCCCAAAAGGCCCAAAAATTTCTCACAGTATGAAAATGTTACATTAATATCCACTCTCACAGGGTGCAATATATCAAAATGGTGAACCATATTCAGAAGAAATCTGTAAGTACTGCTCCATCACCTTTTCTTTTGAGACAGGATCTCCCTTTGTAGTTCAGACTGGCCCTGAGCTCACTCTGTAGCCCAGGCTAGCCTCAAACTCAGAGCAATCCTCCTGCCTCTGCCTCCGGAGTGCTGGGATTGTAGGCATGACCCACTATGCCTGGCATTGTAGTATGTGGCACTTGGGAGATCAAACCTGAGACCTTGAGCTTGGCTTGTGAGGCAGGCAAGGCAGATGCTATAACCATTGAGCTAAAATCCCCCGGCCAACACATTTATTTTTAAACAAACAAAATACCCCCCAAATCCAACAGCTCCACAATACCTAAAAGGTCACATGCAAATTTATCAATGTTATTCAAAAGCTTCTTTATAATAGTCCAGCTATTATCCACAGCCTCTTATCAGAAAACATGCATACCATTAACCAACCTCCTTATTACTATTTAAGATGTCAGCTCATGGGCCAGAGATTTAGCTCAGTGGTTCCAGTGCACCTGCCTTGCAAGCGCAAGGCCCTGAGTTCGATCCTGGTAACCACATACAATGCTGGGCTTGGTGACTCACGCCTGTAATCCCAGCACTCAGGAGGCAGAGGCAGGATTGCTGAGTTTTAGGCTTGCCTGGGCTGCACAGTGAGCTCAGGGCCAGCCTGAACTACAAAGCGAGACCCTGTCTCAAAAAAAAAAAAAAAAAAAAAAAAAAAGATGTCAGCTCATTTCCACTTGTTTTATTTATACTACTCAGCATGAAAAATGACACAAGCCCTTCTCAACTATCCACAGAATTCTTCATTAATTTGCTTAGAACTGCTTTAGTCCACATAGTACCTTCTACTCCATAATCAAATGCTGGCTGAAAATTAACTGGAATTCCAGTATTGTACCAGTCTCCAGTATCTCCCACTTAAAAATCCCTATCATGCTGTAACTATAGAACAGGACAGACCTGAACCTCCTCAGCAACGACAGTACTATTCTCTCTGATTATAGTCACTCACCAGAACTAAAACTGGCACTCTGACAGGGGTTGGAGCAAAAAACTGGAACATTCCTTAGCAGGAAGATGGGTAACTAGTGGGAACACAAGAAAACACCAGTACCAATGCTGTAAATGATATACTGCCCTCCTGCTAAGAACAGCAGCAGTTGTTCATCAGCTACTTTGAAATGGGACCCAAAAAGGGTATTAGAGAGCTGGGAATGCAGCTCAGCAGAACAGTGTTTGCCTGGAAAGCGCAAGTCCTTGAGTTTGATTCCTGGTACCAAAAAAGGGGGGGAGGGTTTATCAGAGGCTAACTGCTAGTCCCAGTATTACAGGGTCTGTGTAGTGTTAGAATTGGAAATAAAGTCACCACCACAGTATAAAGTCTTCCTCTGGGAGACTGAGGAAGGAGGATTTCAAGTGAATACTGCCTTTGCAACTTGACAAGACTCTGTTTCAAAATAAAAAGACCCTGGAATGTAGATTAGTGGTAGAGAGTCCCTAGATTTGATCCACAATACCACACCAAAAGTCTTTATACTTTCCTAATTTCCCCATATGAAGACTTTAAAGGACTATCAGTTTCATTAGTGTCACCACACACTTGAAAATCTTTTAAAATATACCTGAGTCTGTCTGTCTATCTAAATTTCAAGATTTTACTTCTTTATACTCTCTAAACCCAGGTCTATACTGACCCCTTGGCCTTATCTTTCTAAAAGATAGTAACTGCTTACATAAGCTATAATTTGCTCAAATAAGGAAAGAATGAAATCCGTGAATATGAATCCCTCAAAACACATTGATTAAGTAATATGAAATTCAACAACATTTAGGCATTGGTTCTTAGGCCAGGCACGGTGGCTCATGCCTGTAATCCCAGAGATCAGGAGGAAAAGGAAGGAGGACTGCTGTGAGTTAAAGACTAGCCACGGTACACAGTTGAGTCTGGGTCAGGCTGAACTACGAAGTGAGACCTTGTCTCAAAAAAATTATAAAGTTAGGGCTGGGGATTTAGCTCAGTGGTTCCGGCATCTGCCTTGCAAGCACAAGGTCCCAAGTTCAATCCCTAGTAACCACATACCACAATGCCAGACATGGTGACTCATACCCACCAGCAACCAGTACCACACACCACAATGCCGGGTGTGGTGACTCATGGCTGTAATCCCAGTGCTCAGGAGGCAGAAGCAGGAGGATTGCTTTGAGTTTGAGGCTTGCCTGGGCTACATACTGAGTTCAGAGCCAGCCTGAACTACAAAGGGAGACTCTGTCTCAAAAAAATAACAAAAACAAAAACATAGAAAAACACTGGTTCTTATATTTATCAAGAACCTAAATAAAATTAAAAATTCACAGAAAAAACAAAGAGCTCTAAGGCTCAATGTTTATTGATCACTGTCATTTTTTTTAAATTTAAAAGCTCATCCAAAAGTCTATTATCAGTACCTACTGAGGCATAGCTTTACAGATAACTTTATTTTTGAATAGGTAAAGACAGAAATAGGACATAATGAGGCTGGGAACACAGCTTGATGGCACAGGGTTTTCTTGAGTCCCTGAGTTCAACTCCTGGAAGGAAAGGAAAGGAGAGGATGGGAGAGGTTGGGAGAGGATGGGAGAAGACAGAATGGGAGGGGAGGGGAGAAAAATAGGGCCTAAGGAGTTTCTTAGTGGGAATCAATAGAGAAAACTGTAGAATGAGATTAAGAAATCAACTTAAAGAAAATACTAATTAAATCCACTACATACTTCATTAGTTTAATTATACTGAATGTAATTTTACATGTTTAAATTGGCTTAAGTTAAACTTTTCCTACCTCTCAAAACTCCAAAGGAATTGGGTGAGACACTTACTCATAATTCTTCACAAGCTGGTAAAGACAAAGGAGAATTCCTAGCCAACAAGCACTGTTATCAGACTGCAGATAAAAGCCAATCTTGTCTACAATGGCAGTCCAGCGGCTTGGGTAATCATGCTTGATGATGTGATGAATACATGTAGTAAGCTGTACCCTGAAAGTCAAAACTAAATAGTAAGGAGGAAGAAATACAGTATCAATTTTGGGAATATAGCTCAGTGGTACAATGCCCATCTAGCAAAATGTAAGACCATGAATTCCATTCATGGTACCAAGAGAGAAAAAAAAAAGCTCCTTTAAAAAGAAATATAGTATCACCTACACAAAGTTTAGAATACATATTACAGTGAAAACTCGGCTTATTAGAGAAAACGTAATTTCAAATAATGTGGATGTACATAAAATGCAGATAACTGAACACAAGTCACTCAGCAAATCTACTCCTGATTTCAAAGAACCCAGCTGGGTGTGGTAACATATGCCTGTAATCCCAGCACTCTGGAAAGGCTGAGGCAGACAGAGATCTGCAAATTTGAGCCCAGCTCAAGCAACTTAGTGAGACATTTCAAAATTTTCAGGAAGGGCTAGGAATGCAGTCTGAACCCTGGATTCAATCCCCAGTACCACCAAAATAAAAATAATTAATAAATCTTGCAAATAACAGCTTCCAGAGCTGAGGAGAAGGGTAGTCAAATAGAGGATAGACTTCTTGCCTTGCATATGTGAGGCCCTGTGTTTGATCCCCAGCATCTCAATAAATAAAATGTATAGAGGTCAGGGATGTAGCTCAGTGCCACCATTCTGCCTGGCAATAGAAAGGTCCGAGTTTGATCCCCAGTACTGCAATAAATCAATCAATACATACATACATACAAAACAAATATAACTATACAATATAAAGTATACAATGACATTTTCTAGAGCAGTGGTGTACCTATGGCACATGTGCTACAACAGGTTGTTTGAAGCAAAAAGTTTGCCACTGCTGCCCTAGAGTCTTTTTGATCTTCTATATAATCAGTGTATTTCACAAATATTATATTATGTTTTTAATATTTCTGGTTTTACAAATGTTAAGTTCAAATGCAGTAAGAAAATAAATTAAAAAGATATTTCTATAATTAATTTGTTGGGTTGTTTTTCTGCTATGAGAATAAATTTGTGTATTCAGAAAAAATAAAATACATACAAACAAAATAAATCTGGAAAATTACCTATAAGAATGGATACATTTTTAAAATCTACATACCTGATGAGCTCAGGAGAATGGATAATAGCTTCTACAATATTTTCACGAATACAGTGTCGATCTTCCTCTGGTATAGTATAAGGAGATATATCCCCTGGCGCTGTTTCCCGATCAGGCCAATATTGTGTTACCATGTTTTTCAAATAGATAACACCTAAAATATAATCAGTTTGACAAAGGAATGTTTACTGTGAAAGCCCTGTGACTATCCCTGAAGTGTTCATATCTCAATTATTTCTTTCAGATCACTGTTTCTAAGCCTTTCTTTTATAAAGAAAATACTACATTCTAGTGCTGGGCGTGGTGGCTCACGCCTGTAATCCCAGCACTCGGGAGGCAGAGACAGGAGGACTGCTGAGTTCGAAGCTTGCCTGGGCTATATAGTGAGCTCAGAGCCAGCATGAACTACAAAGCGAGACCCTGTCTCAAAAAAAAAAAAAAAAAAAGAAAATACTACATTCAATTATCTCAAGCTAGACAAAACGCAAATTTAAAACTCAGTTATGGCAATCACCTACAAAATCACTAAACACAACTTAAGAAAATCCTGCAAAATAAACAACTACAAAACTAAAAGTTTTTTTATCATTATTTATTCATAATACTTTTAGTTTTTGGTCTGTTTTTTGTGTGAGATGGGGTATCACTAAGTAGTCCTGGTTAGCTTCAAACTCACCACCATCCTCTTGCCTCAGCTTCCCTAGCCTTATAATTTTCCTAGGAAAGGTAAATTTTTATCAAAATGGTTCAATAAATAAAACTTAAAGACAAAACCATTTCAAACTGACAAATTCTACAACTAATCTCACCGAGATAATAAAAAGTCATTATAGGAAAATCACACGATAAAGGTTCTTAAATCTAGTTCAAGTATTTCAATTATACAGTGCTTAAAATTAGTATTATTTAGCCAGGCTTAGTGACTCACACCTGTAATCCCAGCACTCGGGAAGCAGAGACAGGAGGATTGCTGAGTTTGAGGCTTGCCTGGGCTACATAGTGAGCTCAGGGCCAGCCTGAACTACAAAGTGAGACCCTGTCTCAAAATAACAAACAAACAAACAGGGCCGGAGGGTTAGCTCAGTGGTTCCGGCGCCTGCCTCACAAGCGCAAGGTCCAGAGTTCAATCCCCAGTTACCACATATAATGCTGGGCATGGAGACACGCCCACCAACAATCAACACCGCATACCACAATGCGGGGGAGTGGTGGCTCACGCCCGTAATCCCAGCACTCAGGAGGCAGAGACAAGAGGATTGCTGAGTTTGCGGGGCTTGCCTGGGCACCATAGTGAGCTCAGGGCCAGCCTGAATTACAAAGCGAGACCCTGTCTCAAAAAGCAAAAAACAAACAAACAAACAAAAAAAGTATTATTTCATGGGAGACTCTGCTGAGTGCAAAACTTATAAATTACTCGGCTGGATGTGGTAGCACAAGCCTGTAATTCCACCACACGGGAGGCTGAAGCAGGAGGATTGCTGTGAGTTTGAGTCCAGACCAGGCTACATAGTTCAAGAACAACCTGAGCTATAAAGCGAGATGCTAGTTAATTTACAAATATATATATAAGACATAAGAATTATAAACTACTCTTTTCTGCCAGCTACCATACTTCTACCTTTACACATTTTCATGAGATGAAGTTTATCAAACTGATGGTATGACAAAATCTACAATGCTAACAAGATTTTTAACCTACCTTCTAGGTGCACAGATCACACAAATCTTAGACATACTCTAAAAGGAAATTACTCAAAAATTAATTAATTTCTAAATTATGTAAAACACAGGCTCTTCTCTGATCAAAATTCCTTTTCATTTTTTTAAAAAACTGTCAGTACTGAGAATTAAACCAAGGACTTTGCACGTTAGGTAAGTATTCTATAATTGAGGTACACTCAACATTTCTGTTTTTATTTTTCAAACAGGATCTGGCAAAATTGTCCTGGCTGCCCTTAAGGTACTAACCCTGTGTCCCAGCCTCCCAGTTGCTAGGTTAACAAACTTGCACTATCACACTAAGCTTTGAGTGTTACTTAAAGTAACGCACCCATCTGAACAAGGATAATCTACAGAACAAGCATTTATATATATCCTAGTTTGCTCTATCTTAGAAATTAAATTAGTGCCCTATCTTACAGTATTTTGAAATACCTGTCAACAAAAGTTTTAAAACCAGGCATGGTGGTACATGCCTGTAATCCCAGCACTCGGGAGGCTGAGGCAAGAGGACTGCCATTAATTCAAGGCCAATGAGACTACACAGTGAGTTCAAAACCAGCCTGAACCACACAGTCCTCTCTCAAAAAAAACCCCAACCAAACAGTGCAAGACCCTGGGTTCAATCCCCAATCCTATCAAGGATAAATAAACAAAACCCAACCAAACAAAAACAGTAACAAAAGTTTTAAGATAAACATATCTAACAAAAAAGGTTAATTATGAGATTAGCATATGCCAGACTAATACCACTATGTAATGGGGGGGTGTCTTTTGAGATGGTCTTGTTATGTAATACAGGCTGGCTTTGAATTTGTAGCAAATCTGCCTTAGCCTGCTGAACGCTGGGATTAGAAGTGTGTGCCATGATGCATAATTTTAAATCTCTAAAACAGAATGAAGGCAGTACTTAAGGCTTAATAAAAGTCCTTGTCAAGATATAAACTACAGTGAATCCATCATAGTGAATGGGTTGGAATATATCGTTAAATTTCATTGTTTTGAATATTTCATTCAAACAAACTATGAACAACTGAGAATCATACTGTAAGAGTTCATGATTCATTCTATGCCCTGAGAACACATGAGCTCTAATGAACCAATCATCCAAACTCTAGCAAATAACACATTGCCACGCACTAGAAAGTATGATTCTATTATTCCAATATAATTTGTTTGTTTTGTTTTTTGGGGTTTTTTTTGAGACAGGGTCTCGCTTTGTAGTTCAGGCTGGTCCTGAGCTCACTATGTAGCCCAGGCAAGCCTTGAACTCATAGCAATCCTCCTGCCTCTATCACCTGAGTGCTGGGATTAGAGGCGTGAGCCACCACGCCCAGCATTATGGTGTGGTATTGATTGTTGGTGGTATGAGGTTTCTGACAATTGAACTTGGGACCTTGCATTTGTGAGGCAGACGCCCGAACCACTGAGCTAAATCCCTGAACCTATTCCAATGTAATTTTATTTTTTGATTGCTTGCTTTATCACTGCATCGCTCTTAGCATAGCACATACTCAACAAATAATAGAGTGAAATGAAGAAAACTGGAAATCAATATAGTTGATAATCAAAAAAATTCTCAAATGCTGGGTGTGGTGGCTCACGCCTTTAATCCCAGCACTCAGGAGGCAGAGACAGGATTGGCAGAGACAGGATTGCCCAGTTCAAGGCTTGCCTGGGTTACGTAGTGAGCTCAGGGCCAGCCTGGACTACAAAGGAAGACCCTGTCTCAAAAAAAAAAAAATCTCAAAAACAGTTCATGACCCTTCAGGAGGTGACATGGATTCATGACTGGAGACTCAGGCACATAGGCTCTGTCACTCTCAGCTTCCAAGGATATACTGTAATTTAAAAATCCGTGACAATATTTTATATTTTAAAATGAGACCAATTCCACAACTGCTTTGCATGTGCATACTCACTTTGGGGTCTTAAATCCAGTGTCTTGCATGGTGTTATCATCTGGATCTAGAGGTCCCCCTAAAGGCTCATATGACAGCTGAATCTAAAGTGTGTGACTGATGCTGGGGTTAAGGGCCTGTGATTACACCAGTCCACCAGTTGGTTTGGCACAAGAAGCAGAAAGACCTATTAAATTCTCTTGTTGCTTCTGCCACTTTCTGGCAACCCTAAACTGTGTCTCCCTCCTCTGGAAGGCCTGTTTGCTATGCCCTCCCACCTTGGAGTCAGGATTATGGATTGAAACCTCTGCAAATTATAAGCCAAATGAATCATTCCTCCTTTCAACTTTGGGTACCAAATATTTTGTCTTAGCCACAAGAGAAAAATAACCAGTGCACATACTAAGCATGAATACTACCACTTAGCCATATCGCCAGCCTCCATTCCATAATCTATATTCAGTTTTACATACACTTAAACAATATTCTAATATTGTATATTTAATTTTCTAACATTTAATTAAGTCTCTATAATCTGTTAAAAATTCTACAAGATGACAGGTACTTTAAATTTCTTAGTCAAAATTTGGGATATAAAAAAAAGGCAAAGCTTTTAATCTAAAAATTGGAAAATAAACTTCCCAAGAAAAATTAAAGTGACTTTCCTATTTTATTATAAATAAACATACTGTCCACCTTGATCCAGTAAAATTACTAATATCATATTTGTATGAGTTCCATTATGCTAATTATAAAAATCATGAAATTGCTGGGCATGGTGGCTCACGCCTGTAATCCCAGCACTTGGGAGGCAGAGACAGGAGGATTGCTGAGTTCAAGGCTTGCCTGGGCTATATAGTGAGCTCAGAGCCAGCCTGGACTACAAGCAAGACCCTGTCTCAAAAAAAAAAAAAAAAAAATCATGAAACAACTTTCATTCATTTCCTAAACACCTATATCATGTCAGGCAGTATTTTAGGTCTGGGACCTAAATCAGACTAAGACTAAATTCTATTTCTAGCAATTGAGAAATGTTTCACTGCACATGATGAAAAAATTTGAAGATTATACCAAGAAAAAAAAAACACTACCTATACAACATTAAGTGAAATGAGAAAAAAATAAAGTTCAACAACTAAATGGGCATTCCAAGAAAAACAGCAGATTTTTAAAAAGTATGTATGTATGCATATTTGTTTGAGACAGGGACTCACTATGTAGTTTGAGCTGGTTTTGAACTCATTTTGGAGCCCAGAGTGGTCTGAAACTCACAGTGATCCTCCCACCTCAGCCATCTGAGTTCTGGGATTCTAGGGGTGCACTACCACACCCAGTGTGGCACCTTACATTTTCTACAATACAATTACACACTGCAATTAAGTAGAAACAAATTAAGAATATGAATTCCAGGGGCCGGAGGGTTAGCTCAGTGGTTCCGGCGCCTGCCTCGCAAGCGCAAGGTCCTGAGTTTGATCCCCAGTAACCACATAGAATGCTGGGCGTGGAGACACGCCCACCAACGATCAACACCGCATACTACAATGCCAGACGTGGTGGCTCATGCCTGTAATCCCAGCACTCGGGAGGCAGAGACAGGAGGATTGCTGAGTTCGCAGCGGCTTGCCTGGGCACCATAGTGAGCTCAGGGCCAGCCTGAACTACAAAGCGAGACCCTGTCCCCAAAAAGCAAAAAAAAAAAAAAAAAAGAATATGAATTTAATTATCCGGCAGACTAACAATATTCAGAAATAGTCTGCCACATTTCTCAGACTTTACTTGATACTATGGGAACTGCTCCAATATTTTTTTGTAGCTTTTAAGTCAAATATGAAATTAGTCCTCTAAATTCTGTCACAAAACGTCAAGAGATTTGCTGTTCCTTGTAAAACACTGAAGGCACATTAATTTGCTCAAAGTTCATCCGAAGATAGTTCTGCTATTCAATTTACAAACCTTTTAAACAATACATTTACATGGACTCAAGAAAATAATTCAAGAAACTTGCCTGCCTGTCTCACAGGTAAATCCAGTTGTTCTGACATAGTGATCTGGAGCAGTGTCGAAACAAAATTCAGAGACTTGTGTGTCTACAAACAAACAAATACATTTTAAATTACTCCTGTAAATTGAACATACTTTAAATAACAGACCCACGAAACTTCAATACATGTCCATTACTTTGGTTTGCACAAAGGGTCTTTGTAACTTGGTTCCAGCCTTAGTCTCCACCAGTGTCCTGTACTAAACTTGAACAAATACATTTTTACATGTTTCATTTGCCTGCACTTCCCATTTCTCCCAAGTACCACTGCTAGTGGTAGCTCAAAAACCAATATTCTCTCTGCAACTTATTTCTCCTTTTCAGTAATAATTTCCCCATACACATGTTCTACTAAACAGCTAGATGCTTACTAAGTCAATAAAAATGAACAGCTAGATGTGGTTTCCAGGGTTCTACACTTTACTTCCTGATATGGTTGCTGTTTTACACCAATGTGTTCTGTTTCTGAAAACTGCCCATAACCCTTTTGATCACTTTTGCACACAATATATTTCAACAGTAAAAGAAACAATACATTTAATAGAAGAGGTGTAACTATATGATCATAATTTAATAAATGTACAAATAGCCAATGCAACATACACAAAAAAGAGAAGCAGCATACCACAGGAGAATGGGAAAAAATGAGAATTACGTTGTGTCATATACTGGTACAAATTCTCAATCTCAATTGTGATCATACTGTGTGTATAAAACATACCAATAAAATCAACTTAAGAAAAAAATGAATTTTTTTTTTTGAGACAGGGTCTCACTTTGTAGTTCAGGCTGGCCTTGAGCTCACTGTGTAGACCAGGCAACCCTCGAACTCAGCAATCCTCCTGTCTCTGCCTCCCGAGAGTTGGGATGACAGGTGTACGCCACCGTGCCTCGCAAAAAATAAATACATTTTATGGGCCGGAGGATTAGCTCAGTGATTCGGGCGCCTGCCTCGCAAGCACAAGGTCCTGAGTGTGATCCCGGGTAACCACGTACAATGCTGGGCATGGAGACTCACGCCCACCAGCAATCAATACCACATAACAAATACCACAGTGCCGGGCGTGGTGGCTCACGCCTGTAATCCCAGCACTCGGGAGGGAGAGACAGGAGGATTGCTGAGTTCGAGGCTTGCCTGGACACCATAGTGAGCTCAGAGCCAGCCTGAACTACATACAAAGCGAGACCCTGTATCCAAAAAAAAAAAAAAAAAATGCATTTTACAAAAACAAATGCTACTAGCTTTTACCACTGGGGTGGTAGGAACTGTTCCCTACACATTTTCTATTTTCCAAAATTTTATGGACTTGAGTCACTTTCATCAACAATACAAAAGGGTTTTGTAATGATTTCTAAACTCATTGTATTTATTTCCCTGTTATAGATGAACCACAAATTTGCTGGATGTAATGTGCATGCCTGTAATTGGAGCACTCAAGAGACTGACTGGGTTATCATTTCAAGTTCAAGGCCAGCCTATACTACAATCTGAGCTACATAGTAGGACGTGATCTCAAAAACTCAAAAATAACCACAAATTTAAGTTAAATCCTTCTTTAACGTTTCGGCAGCTTCATTATCCTCCACCCTCAAAATCACCACCATATAAC